>MU854400.1:0-122350 GCA_033296685.1 Parachaetomium inaequale | reverse complement strand
CCAGCCCCTCCATCTCTCCCCCAGTCCCGTCCCGTCTTTTCCCTCCTCCCCCGCTCCCGCGCCCCCCTTCGCTCCGTCCCCCCAAGAAAGGCCCACACCAGAAACTAACCACCCCTCTTCTCCCCCAAACACAGGAGCAAACGGCTCGGCAAACTTCCGGCACACCTGCCCCTGCCAGAGGACGCCGTGCGCGCCTCGGAGAATGAGCGCGCCGCCATCGATTTTGTCCGCGACTGTCTGCGGCTGGACGCCAAGGCCCAGTGGGCTGCGCGGCGGGGGATGGACGCGTCGGCACGCCTCTATGTTGAGAATCTCGAGGAGGTGAGGAGGGAGCGGGCGGGGGTGGTTGGGGAGGGGGGGGATATCAGCCCGCGGAGGGGGTGGGTGAGGGTGGGGTATCAGGATGGGGGTGAAAGGGAGGCGGAGGGGGGAGATGACCTGCGGAGGGGGGAGTCGAGCGCGAGGGAGGAGGAGGAGGACGGGAAGAGGGACGGCTGGTCGTCGGGATGGGCTGGGGTGCTGAGGGGGTCGCTGGGTTTGAACTGACTGACCCTCCTGAGGAAGAGGTTAGCAACTTGAACCGGAGTTTGATATGGTATCTTTGGCAACAATGGGTAGTAATTTAAAGTTTCACCTCGCCAACCGTTGGCGCCCCCCTGGCAGCCAAAGATACCATATCAAACTCCTTGCCGCCATTCACCCCCCCCTCACAGTCATTCACCCCCCTGGACGCCGCTTACACCCACCACGTCTCTGGTAGTCCCGCCATTCCGTTGAACATGAAAAATAAAAGTCAACCCACAAGACATGAGCCGACGCACTCGGCAGGAGCAGGTAAAATATGCCGCGACTTCCACACAGCAAGATGGAAGCTCCAAGCCCTAATGTACTGGGTTTGAAGGCGAAATTACACCCGATGTTGATTCAGGCCCAGCCTTATCCGAAGCTACCACCATTCCGGCTTGAACAACTTGATCAAGCCATGGAACCGCTAGCTGATAGATGATTGCGGTGTGATGCCTGCTATGAAGGGTGAGTACTCGTTCGGGAACGCCCTGATATCAGTTTTTTATCCCTTCTTGTTGCATATCAGATGTCGTCCCCCCAACAATCAGGAACCCCCCACACAGCTCATTCACCCCGGAGCACAATACCCGCCATTGCCGGCGGCCAATGACCCGCTCCGGTCCGGTCCGGCCCCGCCTGGGGGCGGGGGCCGCCGGCGCCGGCCACAACTTCCGGCACGCCAGCAACCCCGGTCCGAAAACCCTCTCCTGCTTTCTTCTTTCTTCTCCGGCCTCGCAAGCACACCACCACCACCTCTCCAACACACCCAACCAACCAACCAACCCAGCTCTCTCTCGTCCGTCGGTTGCGTGTGCTGTCTCGGCCTCCCCTCTTTATACCAACCCTCCTTTTCCTCCCCGTCTCGTCGGCTTGTGCGCGGTCGCGTGCGTGGGTGCTTTTCTTGGGCTGCCCGTCTGCTTCTCTCTCTCTCTCTCCCTCCCGCTTCCCGACCGACCGACCAACTCTCTTTCTTTCTTTCCGTCCGGCCGACAAGACAAGACAAGAAAAGGCGGCATCCCTCCTTTTTTTCCTCTTTTTTTTTGGTCAAGAAAAAAAAAATAAACAAAACGAAAATGTCGCCCCCGGCGCCGACCGAGACGACCGAGTCCGGCTCTGGTTCCGGTGTTGCTGCTCCTGCTGGTGCGGCAAAGGCGGCGGTGGTGGTGCCGGTGGCCGAGTCTCCCGCGGCGACGACGACGATGGCGGGCCCCGTGGCAGAGGCGCAGGAGGGGGAGGGCAAGGGCCGGGAGGGCCGGGCGGATGTGAAGAAGTCTTGGTATGTTTACTTTTTTTTTTTCTTTTTCTTTATTTTTTGTTTTGGTTTGTTCCGTCCTTTCACCCCCATGTCTTGGTAAAGGGGTCGCTTCACCTTGACCTGTTTTGCGGCAGTCGGGGAGATATGTGGTGAAGAGGGCATGGAGCAAAGGGGGAAACACAGGACGGGCAGGGGAACACAGAGCAACAAGGGCAGCACAGAGCAACAATTTGAAGGGCAGCTCAGAACAACGAGAGTCACGAAGCATCACTGCCCCCACTCGTTCTGGGACCAACGACACCAAGATTGGCGGCAGGTTGGACTTTGGGCCGAAGATCATCAAGGACGGGCAAGAGTACGTACCAGAAGATCTACTACCAGCTCAACAAGGACGCAGAGACCTCGTCGATCAAGAAGATGGCACAAAAGAACAGCCACCGAAGTGGCTGGGCATCTGGTCTAGTGGCCATCGGCGACGGGAGTACAGGAACTCCCATCTCGGGCAGCGTGGTCTGGATATGCGGCTTGTCTTCTCACAGGCTGGCATTTTTCTGGGATCTGTCTTTCAAAACCCACTGTGTCACTTTGCGGTGGTCAGCAGCGGGAGCATAACACAACGAGGGGAGCTGATCCGGCTAACTTCACGGCTTCTTATCTAGGGTCGAAGAGCTCAGGAAGGCCGTCGAGGCTGAGGGCAAGGAGGGAAACTCGGCCATTGCGGACTCCGATGAGGAGTCGGATATTGAGGGTAAGTGCCGTATTTTCTACATATTTCTGTTTTATTGCGGGTGTTTGTTTGTTTGTTTCGCTTACCTTCGTCTTCAACCCCCCCGTGTTGCTAGTTTGTCTGAACGAAAATCATATCGAGGGTGGCGCTTCTTGACCGGGCAAGTTTCTGGTGGAAGGCATCTCAATATCATGCATGTTTTGCGAATGTCTTGCCTGGAAAAATGGAAACCTCATGTCATTTGGTGCTTGTCCCCCGGGCATACACGGCCAGTCGGCTGTTGGACATGCACACTCGGTTCCGTTCCTGTTCTTCTAGCATAAAGGGGCAATGTCACCTCATTTTTTCGGCGCACATCACGGTGCAGGATAGTGAAGAATGACGCCCAGCAGCACTGACCGGAGAGGTGACTTTCTGTACTGCTCCGTGGAGGCCAAGTGGCCATTTTGTTTCGTTCATTCGTGGTCGTGGTTTGCAGCTTTCTTCCCAGGCAGACTATGCTGTTTCTATAGCGTTTGAGTCTGGCTTATGCTGCCCAGCGGCAATGATGGTGATGCGTTTGAGCCCGCCAATAATCTCTCCTTCAAAACCACAACGCACATTTTGGCAGCTCGGAGCAGGTTGATGCGGGCGTCTCCGGTATCTTCATACAAACCCTGCGTTCAGACTGCAGTCACCGAGATGGAATCTGGGAACAGTGCTAACCCCTTCGCGCCCAACAGCACCCGCGGCGCCCATCCACCGCCGCCAGGGGCACCAGGCCCGCTCCGACCAGCGCCGCCACCAAGCGCCGGAGGAGGACGAGGAGGAGAAGGCGAGGTATGCCTCGATGGAGAGCGCCATCGCGTTTCTCCGGGAGCACGGGGTGGACGCCAAGGATTTCGCGAAGTGAATAATTTTTTTATTCTTGTTTTGCTGCTGGAATTGAGACGAGTTCGAGTTCTCGGGGCGTTAGGTCCTGCATTGGTTGTGAAACGAGTGTGATGTCTGCTGCCCCAGTGTTATGTGCCGGTGTAGTGTTGAGCTGAGCAGGCTGTTGGAGAACTGAAGTGTGCATATGCCTTATGTACGTGTACACGGCTCAACCTATGTTCAATCAGGGTTATCAGTGTACAGTTAGCGGCTGTTTTGGGATATCACGGGTTGTCACGAATGGATGAAAGATCCCCAGAGAGAAAATCAGCCTCAGAGGGTGGTTGACCATCGAGAGAGGAAGGGTGGGGAGAAGCTAGTTTGAAGAAAGAGACTGTGCAAACACTACTAAGTGGCCGTGGGATGAAAGATTGACAAATGGGTCAGAGCACGCCAAGGGCACTGTCGGATTCTCTTACCGGCGACGGAGGCAGCAAGTCACAGCGATCGACCAAGCAGACCGGCCACCCCTGCCAACAAGCGGGCGAACAACCGTGTAACGATGCTCGCCAGCACGTTTCACGCAGAAAGAGGCCGCTTCATGAGGCTAAGTATTGCGATAGTAACAACGACAGACAGAAGCGGAGGAAGCGGGAAGTCTAACTGCTGCGGCCCTAAGGGGGACCGATGGACTGGTACAGATGACGGACAGAGCAGGGGTGGCTTCTCGAATCGATGACATGGCGCATTGTATACAGCAAGGGACAGACCAAAACCATTCTCTTGTATCAAGCTTACTCCTTTGCCCCCGTTGGAATCTTGAACAACACCGCCTTGCCACGAGGCCCCTGCCCAGCAGCCTTGTCCACCCTGAAATATCCCTTGCGCTCCAGTTGGATGATGCTGTTCGACTCCACAGTTGCCAGATTGGCATCACACAGCGCCTCAGTCATGATGGCCGTGTTAGTCGCCAGAAAGTCGTCCAGCTTATCGTCTTTCCCTAGAGTATCCTTTGTCAGGAGGTAGTCAAACTCCCAGAGCTCGGCATCGACGAGGGGTCTCCCCTCCTCGTCCCTGGCCAGCCAAGTGACCTTCTTCTCCGTCTTTCTGAAGTCCCCTTCCAGGTTCAGCTCGAGCTGCAACCCGGTCACGGTGGCACCGTCTCGAGCGATATCCCGAACGATTGCGTTTCCCCAGTTCATGAGCGTGATCTCCTCGTTCAGCGAGAAGTTGGCCGTGTCTGCTTGGTCGACCAGCACCGTGCTGGCATACGTGACCGACTTGGTCCCAATAGCGGCATTCTTTGGGTGCTTGGACCTCTCCTCGGAATAGGGCGCTGCAGGGCCACCTGCAATGGCCCCAACGACCAACTGTTTCGTCTCAACGGCCGTGTGTCGAGGAGCGACGGCGTCGATCGCTTTCTTGTTTGTCGCCCAGAGGATGGTCCAGTCCATGGTGACGGCGTTGCGACTCGGGTCTTGCTTCAACATGAACTCGCGGAGGGCGGGGACTGTTAGGCCGCGCCGAAGGATAGCGCGGACGGTCGGCATCCGGGGATCGTCCCAGCCTGTCACGATGCCGGTATCGACGACCTTGGTCAGCTTTCTTTTCGAGAGGAACGTCCGGATGAAGTTGATACGGGCAAAGTCCCAGAGCTGCACGGGCCGGAGGTTCAGGGTCTCGAGGAACCACTGATACTGGGCGTTCCGATCCGCGTACTCGGTTGTCCGGAGAGCATGGGTGACGCCCTCAATGCTATCCACCACCGGGCAGGCAAAGTCGTAGGTAGGATAGATGTTCCACGCCCAGCCGGTGCGATGGTGAGGAACCGGCTCAGGCTCCTTGCCTTCCTCCTTTGGCTGGAAGTTCAGGAAACGGTATATCACCGGGTCCCTCATCGCACCGTTGACCGAGTCAAATGCAATCCGCGCTCTGATGCAGTGCTTCTTGCCGAAGTCGGTTCCGTCCTTCATCTCGTTGAAGATGGCCAAGCTCTCAGCTGACGGCCGGTCGCGCCGCTTGCTGGGGAGACGATTGCGTCGGTCCTCCTTTTGGACGTCGGGGTCCGTGTCGTCGGCGTAGGCGTTTCCCTCGGCTATCATGCGCTGGCAGATCTCGTACAACTGCTGGAAGTAGTCGCTAGTGTACGTTACCCGGTCCGGCTTGATGCCGAGGAGATGCAGGTCTTGGAGGATGGAATCCTCGAATTCCTGCTTCTCCTTGGCCGGGTTTGTGTCGTCGAACCGAGCAATGAGCTTGCCATCGAATGCCTCGTGGGCAAAATAGTCGTTGAGGAAGGCGGCTTTGGCATGGCCAATGTGCAGATATCCCCTGTGTTGGATTAACCAGCTGCCAATTTCATGGGCTTGTGTGGGGGATCTCACGAGGGCTCCGGGGGAAACCGCGTCACTACACCGTTCTCGGTGTTTTTCAGACCAATGTTGTAGTTCCCCCCAGCTTTGCTGGCTGCAGAACGTTCTTCCTTCTCCTTGGCTTGTGCTGCCTTGATGTCCCCCTGGATTTCGGGATGGCTGGCTTCGATGGAGGACCAACGCGCCACATTGGTAAGGCTGCCTTTGCGAATGATGCCATTCGCAACCTTGTTTGTCCGCAGGGCAGTCCATGTGTCCTTGTCGGCCAGCTCAACTGGTAGCCCTCTAGGTAGGTGCGCAGGGTCAAATACTGCTCGAGTTCGAGTAGGACAGCTTCGATAGCCTTGAAGTCAGGGGTCGACAGGCTCGGCGCCCAGTCCAGAACTTGAGAGTTAGCCATTGCGCATACGATTGCTGTTCAAGAATTCGATACACGATTGGGAGGGGGTTTGATAAACAAAACTCGGTTGAAGAAGGAGCGGGCTGTAGACCCCGCCACGCCGAAAGTGAGTCACAAATGAGCGCCTGTTGGGACTTGGAAGGAGGAAACACTGGGACCTTTCAGGTTGCATTGAAACCTCGGAGCATCACCATCAGGTTTCCTTCCTCAATTTCACAGAAAACACGATTTTACCCTGTGATGTTCAGAGAACCCTTAGCCGTCCTTGGCCGCCCTCGCCTTCTCGCCGTGCCACGAACTTTCTCAGCCTCAATCTCGACAAACCTCTACCATGTCATCGGCGAGGCTCCCCCTCAGCCATTTTAGCTCTCGGTCGCCATGACAAGGCTTGGGGCTCGGCCCGAAACGCGGCCTGCATACCTAGCCTTCCGAACTTGTCCCATTGGTTGCAATGGCTGCCTGCGCCGCTCAGCTGGTCACCGTGCTTGAGCGTTGGAGTGCCTGGGGTGCCTTGAGTCCTCGGGATGCCTGAAATTTTCTCTCTTCCACTTTTCCACGTTGTTTCCTACTTGACCGTCGTTCCTCCATTTGATCTCATCACAGTTGCAGGCCTTCTTGATCCCTACGACCATGTCCGGCCAAAGCCTCCGGTTGCTCGCCCTCGATGGCGGCGGGGTGCGAGGCCTGTCGTCCCTCATGATCCTCCAGCGGCTCATGATGACCGTCAACCCGGAGTCACCGCCTAAGCCCTGCGACTACTTTGATATGATCGGCGGCACCAGTACCGGGGGCCTGATCGCCATCATGCTGGGACGACTACAAATGACGGTCGAGGAGTGTATCCGTGCTTACACGTCGCTCTCAGACAAGGTGTTTGAGAAACAGAACCATCGAATCAATCTCAAAGGAAAGATCCAAGGCCGATTCGATGCCGCTGTGCTCGAGTTGGCGGTCAAGAAGATCGTGACCGACCAGGGACTCGAGCCAGATGCGCTGCTCAAGGACGCCCCCGATGCGCCTTGCAAGGTGTAAGTATGTTCCGTGTTGACTGTACTTCTCGGTTTGTTCAATGAAGTACTCGTGTTAATTGACAGCGTCTTAGGTTTGTTTGTGCGACAAGCAAGGAAACCAGTGACATGGTCTGTCTCAAGACCTACCGATCCCCTCGAGATGGTCGCACTCACCTCTTCGACTCGACAACAATCTGGCAGGCCTGCCGCGCCACCTCTGCCGCGACATCCTTCTTTGACCCTATCGCCATCGGCCCTTACGGCGAAGAGTTCGTTGATGGCGCGCTAGGTCTAAATAACCCCGTCTACGCTCTCTGGAACCAGGCCCAGGACGTCTGGGGCGGCGATGAGCAACAACGGCTACACACCAGACTCAGATGTCTAGTGTCTATTGGCACCGGGGTGCCTGCCCTCAAACCATATTGTGACGACGTCTTCGGCATCGTGGCTACTCTCAAGGAGATTTCTACCGAGACGGAACGGACGGCCGAGATGTTCCGCCGCGACAAGTGGGACCTCGACGATGAAGGGCGTTATTTCCGCTTCAATGTCGACCGAGGACTTGAGGATGTCGGGCTCGACGAGTCCAAGAAGCAGAAGGAAATTGCGGCGGCCACTGGGCGGTACGTAGAGTCGCAGGTGGTGTTGAGGCAGATGAAGGCGTGCAAGAACAACGTCGCGGCACGAGACTGTTAGCCTACCCCTGATGACATTGTTCCATATGCAATACATCTCCTATTCACTGTCTTTCGTCGGGCGTTACTGATGATACGTGCTAGATCGTGGGCCCTACCGAGCAACCTTCACCCTCCAGGGCGCGCCCAACTCCAACAAGTTTGTCGACAGACCGTCTGTCACTGCAGCGCTTGAACAATATCTCCTACCACGGTTCCCGCTGCAGCAAAGCCGCCAGCGCAAGATCTTCGTCCTCCACGGACTCGGCGGACTTGGCAAGACCCAGCTTGCCGCCAACTTTGCCCGCTGCCACCAGCCAACCTTTAGCTGTGTCCTCTGGCTTGACGGCCGCTCAGAGGACCAGCTAAAACAAAGCCTCGCCAGCTACGCCAGGAAGATCCCGGATAGCCAGATCTCAGCCAAGAGCAAGAACTCAGCCTTGAAGACCGAGGACGAGCTCAACGCCGTGGTCGCCGAGGTGCTGGACTGGCTCGCGCGGCGGGACAACAGCTACTGGCTGATGGTCTTTGACAACGTGGACTTGGACCGGCAGCAGGGCGGCACTACGGGGAAGTACGACATCCAAAAATACTTTCCCGGAGACCACGGATCGGTGCTAATCACTACGCGGCTGCTGGAGTTGGCCCAGCTTGGCGAGTCGAAGCACTTGAAGACGGTGGACGGCGAACTCAGCAAAGCAATCTTCAGCCGATGGTACGGGAAAGTGCTGGTCATGGATGAGTCCGGCGAGAAACTGCTCAGCCTGCTCGACGGCCTTCCCCTTGCTCTCGCGCAAGCTGCAGCCTACCTCGGCGAGACCGGGTACGACATCGCGGCGTATGTCCGGCTGTACCAGCAGCAGTGGGCCGACCTGATGGGCTCTGACACCGAGCCCGGCTCGCGGCCGCTGCTGGCCTACGACCAGGGCAGTGTCGCGACGACCTGGATGATCTCACTCAAGGCCATCGAGGCGACAAACAAGAGCGCTGCGAACCTGCTGCGGCTGTGGGCGTTTGTTGACAACAAAGACATGTTTCACGCTTTGCTTCAGGCACCAACACTTGACTCTGGAAAATTGCCCGATTGGGTCTGCGAGATGGCGAGCAACGAGGCTAGGTTTCTTAACGCAGCGAGACTCCTGTGCCGCTATTCAATGATCGAGGCGAACGAGTGTGTGGCGGGGAGCTACAACATGCACCCAGTCGTGCACAGATGGGCTTCGTTCATGCAAAACGACGTTGAGATTCGCACGTTTCTTCGGCTGGCGGTGATGCTGGTTGTCTGGAGCCCCAATCTTGGACACTGCTGGGATCTCAAACGTCGGCTTTTGATACATTTGAACCAGTGCATGAAGTGGGGTGAACAGATACAGAAGTCCTGGTGGGACTTGAATGACATGAAGCAGATCGACACATTGCGTCGCCTAGGCGACAGATATAGGCAGAAACAGCGCCTAGCGGATACGGAGGCAATGTATCAGTGGGTACTGGAGGGTTATGAGAGGATTCTAGGACCGGCCAAGTCAACGACCCTCATAGCGGCCAATGATTTGGGTCGTGTCTACGCGAAGCAGGGCCGGTTCGAGAAGGCCGTGGCCGTGTCCCTACGGGCACTAGGTGGCTTGAAAAAGATTAAAAATACGGACCACGAGTTGGTCCTCCACGAGGTCAGAAACCTTGGCCTCCTCTATATGAAGCAGGGCCGACTCGGCAAGGCAGAAGAGATGTTTCACCGAGCGTGGAGAGGCTATGTGAGGACAGGCGGATGCGACGACTCGATGGCTAGAATCACAGCCGCAGACCTTGCCGGCCTCCACGGTCGGTTGAACCGGCCAGCCGAGGCCGAGGCGACGCATCGACAAGCTTCGCAAGCATGCGAGGCGGCTTGCGGACAGAAGTCACCGAACGAGGCATTGAACCGAGCGACCGCAAGCATCGACCACTCTCTGATCATCAGAACCCAGTTAATCTTCCATTATTGGAAGCATGGCCAGCAAGCCGAAGCCGACGCCATGACCCAGCGTATGTTGCAAGAGATACAGCGAGAGGAAGACAGAACATTGAAAGAAGAAACGTGCAAAAAATTCCAACTCCTCATGTCGACTTTGGGTGGTCTGGATAAACTCAAATCTTTATTTCATGCCCTACGAAACGAAACCTAGAACCGTTCTGCCAACTAAAAGGTACCCCCCAATACATAACGTCGGTAAATTACCATCACTCACTAACATCTTCGCCAGACTCGCCCACCAACGTTGATCCCTCAAGGTGAAACAGCCGCCAAAGGCCGGATGCCTAGAAAGGGGGAAGCAACCAACGGTTCTGGGACGACAACAACAGTGTTGAACACGCGCCTTTCAAGCAACCATTTTCCACCCAGAATGATGAGTGGTCCAACGAGTTCGGGCCCCCTGAGCATCTTCGACTTGGGTATCGTCACCCGCCTTTCTCGCGAAAATAATGGGGCTTCTCTCTCCGGAGGCTCGGATCGACCTGCTGGTTGGTGCTGTACTGGGGACGTACTTCACCTTTTACCAACAAGCTTCACCACGAGTGGGCATGTGACGACATTCCTCTCTGGTATCGTGGCTGCGGTGGGCTCGAGAGGGAACGGATCTGGTGTGGCAAAGATCCCTGGTCCAAGACTGAGCTCCCAATGACGTTCTACGGAGGATCCGGTTTAGGGCTGAGAGACAGGATTAATGTCACGGGTGGACTGGAGGAGTTGTGGCCGAGACCACAACCGTTGAAGAGAGCTCGCACATCAACTGGTGCTTTCAGGCCGAAGCAACAAAGCAACTTGAAGTGTCCCTGGGCTTTCCAAGCTGAATGGGGGGGACCAGCCATCCACATTATCTCAATAACCTCGAGAAGTCCAGTTGGCCCGGAAAAAGAGGGGGAAAAGGGGGAGGGGGGAGGGGGGAGGGTCCGGGTGGAAGGGCAAAAAGCCCAAAAGAGAGCAAAAGAACATACAACATCGAGGATTCGCTGGTCGTCACCGACCCAACTACTAGTTCAACGGTCGCCAGTTTATCTAGGGGAGAGCGGACGGGATCCCGAGTTTTCTAGCGCCTATGGTCGTATGTGATAATGAGGCGTGGTGGTTGAGGTTAAAAGGGAGTGGGAGGTTGAGGTCAGGGGCTGAAAGGACAACACAACCAACCCCCAGCCACCCAATCCCACCATCACCATCCGGCAACCGCAAGGCATGCACAGCAAGTCATCAAAAAGGTATCTGAAGCAAAGCATGAAGGGCAAAAGACTCAATTCCATTCCGAGCAATCTTATACCCGCCCAGAACGATCCAACGAGTGACCAGTCCCCCCTTCTTCTACGTCTACCAAGTAGTGACGTAGACATATCATCTACCTCCTAGCAGTATGTACGCAAAAAGCCAACAACGCCCACGAGGCCGGCAAGACGATAGCGCAGCAGCATTGTCGCCCGCCCGGCGCCTCAGTCCCGACACGCCGTCCCAGCGATGGCGTAGCAGCACTTTCGCTGTCGAAGTATTCAGAACCTCTTCATATTTCCGGAAACCCAAAAAGTCCTTTTCTCCGGACATTGCGACAGCGTATCAAAAACACGGATGGGGTATCATCAAAGCCAAAAAATGCAGAGCAAAAAAAAAGACAAGAAGAAAACCGCCGTCCATCCACCTTTTTTTGTTGGTCAAAGCCCAGATCAGCCAGACCGGGAGAGCGATAACGTAAAAGAGCATTGTCGCTGCTCCCGGTCTGAGACTCCGAAGCAAGGGTTTTCCCAGAATGTCGTTTTTCATCGTTTTTCAGCGATGGCGCAGCGGCACCGTCGCTGTCGAGGATGTCCAGCCTCGGTTCGGGATGTTGTGTGACCGAGGGAGCGTGCGTTTCCTCGGGTGAAAGGACAGGTCGACCCCGGATCTGGGTAGTACCGATTATTTTTCGTTCGTTTTTCTTTCGAGGTGTTGAAAAAATGTGTTGGAAATCGTTGACGAATGATCGCCGAGAAGTGAAGTTGTTGCGGGTCAGGTTGCCCTGCCCTGAAGCCTCCCCCGGGCGGAATTGGCGGTGATGGTTGTTTAACGGACCGCGAGCTCGTCCCGCCCTCTCCTAAACCCGACCCTCCCTCTCCCTTAGGCGTCCGGAGAGGCCCTGGACAACTTGTTCCACCACATCCGGCTGAACCCACGCTGCTGGGTTTCTCTCCGGGCGGCGCCATCCAGGTACTCGTCAGAGTCGGTTTCGGAGCTACCGCCGCTGGCGATCTTCTTGCTGGGCTCGTTGCCAAAGACCTGGAGCAGGGCAACCATGACGAAGCTGCTGGCGATGCTCATGCCGAGGATGCCGATCATGGTGAAATTGCTCTTGCGGTACTGGTGCGGGCCCTTGGCGGCGTCCTCGGGCCAGCCCGTGTACAGGGCGTACGTGGTCGTGATGCTGCCGAGGTTGCCCAGGCCCGAGACGAGGGCCGAAGCAGCGGCGACGCCGACCTCGCGGTGGCGGCGCTGGAAGATCTCGTTGGTCCAGGTCATGCAGATGGGGACGGTCGGCCCGAGCCCGAAGCCGACCATCAACAGGCCGCCGTACCTGGCCCAGGGGTTGGCGAGAGCGAACGTGACGGTGAGCAGACCGGCGATCTGGATGCACACGGCGGCGGAGAAGAAGATCGCGCGGTGGCGGTGGAATCTGTCGGAAATAGGGGTCACCAGGAGGATCGCGAAGAAGTCCATCTGTCGTGGTCAGCATCATCTCAGAATGTCAAAACACATGGGAAAAAAACTCACCATCCAGATCGGGGCGAACAGCAGGCTGACCTGAACGCCCGTAAAAGTCGGATCAATGGCCGCGATAATGACGCTCCCGTACAGCTGGGTGCCAATGCCGACGCCAACAACCCCAAAGTACATCAGCACCAGGGGCCACAGGCGCCAGTCGATCAGCACATACCACAGGTCCCTCATGTTCCAGGCCCTGGCATGATAGACCCTCCGCAAGTCATGATAATGCACGACGGCATCCTCCCCCTTAAGCGCCTCGGGACTCGCGGGCAGCCAGCGCGAGTACCAGCTCCGCACCCTCTCCTCGCCCGGCGCCAGCGGCCGGTCAGGCAGCCACCAGAGCAGCGAGACGCCCAGCACGACACCGCACAACCCATAGATGAGAAACATCCACCGGAACCCGACCAGCCCGCCCAACCCATCCATCTGCTGGAACCCGGCCGACACCAACCCCACCACGGCCGCCGAAACCTGCGACGCGGTGAAGTACATGCCGATGCGCTTCCCCGTTCGCGACGGCGGATAAAACAGCGTCAGATAGTACGCCATGCCGGGCCACATCCCCGCGGTCACGACGCCCAGCAAGAACCGCAGCAACTTCAGACTCCACGCGTCATTCACCGCCGTGAAGCACGTGCCCACCACACCAACGGCGAACACAATACGCGCCATCCAGACGCGCGGCGAGAGCCGGCTCATGACGAGGTTGGAGGGCAGGTCAAACAGGACGTACGAGACATAAAACAAGGCCAGGGCGGTGGAGGTGTCGCGCGGCGAGAGCGAGAGCACCGAGGCGAGGTCGTGGTGCGCGGCCGTGTTCATGGTCTGGGCGATGCCGATGTTGGAGCGGATGGCGGAGCTGAGGAAGTAGAGGGCCCAGAAGGCGGGGATGATGCGCAGGTCGAGTTTTCTATACTCGACCCGTTGATCAGCGGCGTGAGGGAGTTAGCCGGGAGGCAGGGGTTGGACATACCGGTAGACTTGCTCGACTCGTTCAACGCTGTACTCCTGGATGGGCGCCCGGCTGCTGCTGCCGCCCTGGTCCCCGGCCTGGTCGCCATCCTGACGCGGCGCAGAGCTGTCCGAGGTGAGAACCCGGGCCATCTTGTCGTCGCCCTGAGCCTGAGCGGCACCTGGGTCGTGAGCCATACTGCGACCGAGAAGCAATGGAGGTGCGTGCTAATAGTCTGTTCTGGCCACGAATTGTGTATTGTCTGATGGGGGATGTATTGATGTGAATCTCTGTGGTGGACGTGTGAGGGAGTTGAGGTGAGATGAGGTGAGTCTTCAGTCAAGAATTGAGCTGACGGATGAAGTTTATAGCTGCAGAAAATGTGGGCCGAGGTCGGAGCCGCGGTGTGGAGGCGGCGCCGGCGCCGCGGACCCCGGGTGTTGTTGAGCCGCTGTTGAGCGGCTGAGGGCCCGCAGCTAGCCTGGTGCGAGGAAGCCACTCAATGAAATGTGCCTAATTATATGAGTTGAGAAAAACTGAGCCGGAGGGTGGGTGACACAGGGATGCGCGGGGTTGTCTGTGCCGTAATGGGTTTTGTTGTTGTTCCCCTGAACGGAGAACGACTAACTCGAACTTGACTCAAATTCAAGTGAACTCCCACGCCCAACAGAACTGCTGAGATGCCAAACTCGCCATGATATGCGCGCTTGACACAACATCTACCCCAGAGCCGAGTAGGCATTCAGCGCAAGCTGCCCCCCCAAATGCGCATACAGCACATTGCTCCCGTCGGCAATCTCCACCTTCCTGATCATATCCATCATCCCGGCCAGGCTCTTCCCCTCATACACGGGATCCGTGATAAACGCCTCAGTCCGCGCCCCAAACTTGATCGCCTCGATCGTCTGCTCATCCGGCAGCCCATACGTGCCCGCATGGTACCTCTCATCGAGCACAATATCCTCCTCGGCCACATCCCCCTCCTCCAACCCAATCTTCACCGCAGTCTGCCTCGCAATCCTCAGCACCTGCTCAAACGTCTGCCTTACCTTGGCCGACGCATCGATCCCCACCACCCTCCTCTTCCTCCCGCCCAACTTCTTCTCAATCATCTTAAACCCCGCCACCATCCCAGCCATCGTCGACCCGGTAACAGCACACACAATAACCGTATCAAAGAACACCCCCATCTCCCGCTCCTGCGCCTCAACCTCAAACGCCCACCTCGCAAAACCCAACCCCCCAAGTGGGTGATCCGACGCGCCCGCAGGGATGTAATACGGCCTGGCGCCCTTAGCAACCAATTCCTCCTGGAGCCGCGCCAGCGTCGGCTTGTGCTCGATGCCAAATGTCAACGACGACGGGTCCTCCAGCCGCACGTCGGCGCCCATCAGCCGCGACAGCTGGATGTTGCCGACCTTGTCGTAGCCCGCGTCCGTCCAGCCGTCGACCCAGTGCTCCTGCACCAGGGCGACCTGGAGCCCCAGCTTGGCGGCGGCCGCGGCGACTTGGCGCGTGTGATTGGACTGCACGCCGCCGATGCTCACGAGCGTGTCGCATCCTTGGGCGAGGGCGTCCGGGAGGAGGTATCTTTAGGGAGGGGTCAATGATGATGGATTGGGGGAGGTTGGATGGGACGGGGAGAAGGCGGGCTCACTCGAGTTTGCGCGTCTTGTTGCCGCCGTAGGCGAGGCCCGAGTTGCAGTCCTCGCGTTTGGCGTAGACGTTGACCTTGCCGCCGAGGGCCTGCGAGATGCGGGGAAGGTGGTGGATTGGGGAAGGGCCGAAGGTGAGGATCTCACGCGGGATGCTCGCGAACGGCTCGGGGAGCTTAACGGACGTCATTTTGGCGCGGCAAGGCGATGGAGTGAAGTGGTGGTCAAAGAGAGAGTTGTTTCGTTGAGGGAGAATCTGAGCGGTTCCAACGGAGGCTCTGAAGGTGAGTCCCGTCTGGTCAGCCGTTTCTTACTGTATAAGCATCTGCCGACTCCCATGCCCCTCTTTCCCCATGTGGGACGACTGCTTATCAACTCCGCACATGCTAGTGTGAGCGCAGGTGTTGGCGTCTCAAATCAGGGAAGAGCATAAGAGGGCGGGTGTGGAGACGACGGTTGTGTATCGTGGGAGGTGAGCCGGCATTCTCCGACAGCTTGGCGACCGGATACAAACTCAAAGTCCTGTTATTGAGAGCATCAATGGATGCGAAGACGGGAAGAGGGACGGCAGTGGGTGGTATTTCTGCCTCGTTATCAAGGATGCGAGGCGGGGACAGGCCCGCGTCACGGCGAGGATCGTGTGTAAGTGGGAGCCTTCGAGATGAATATAAGATGTGGAGCAACTCGGGACACCGGTGGAAGCCACCCGTCCTCAGTCCCATATCCCATCTAACCAAGGCTCATTCACCCTGTTTATTCAGGCATCATCAGCTCCAGAACCGAGGACGTCTGAGTCACTCGGCACCAACACCACTCCCGCCTCAAAAGAGAGGGGTCGGGTCATCGATCAGGCCACCATCAGTCCTGAGCTTGCTAAGTGGACTAATTCATAAAGTCGCCGAGGTTGGTGAACAGATACCGAGCAGGGCTTCGGTCTGATAGGAAGCGTGCACACTGCAGGCCTGTCCCGTGGACGTTGCCTAGCTGTGATTGGGGAAGTACCAGTGCGCGGCAGACGTGAACTGGGTCGCTCAAAGATGGGTTCTCTCTTCACGGCACAAGCCTTGAGGGATCCCATGATGCTGAAAGCGTCGCCGGTGACACGCCTCGTCACAGACCCATGTGAGTAGCCCACAAGGAAGTCGGCGTTGAGGACGGGCCGTCTGATGTCTCCTGGGCGGAAGCTCGAGGATCCTGGGCAGTGCTCGGTGTGGATGGACGGGGTGTCCTCACATATCCCACGCCGAACGTGCAATGACAGCCCTACCCCTCTGTGGCCTGCTGCCCGGCTCCTGTTGGCACATTGCAGCCGGTTCATGCGGTTGGCCCTTGATCAGAGCCGGCAGAACGGAGCGGACAGTCAGGGAGGACCTTTCCCCTCGGCCGTGAAGACCTGGCCAGAGGGCCGAGTCCTGGGAGCATCTTGCGGGGTCAAGGCCTCCATGGCAGCGCTTGCAGGCATCCAACCCTCACAACCTGGTGCTGGTGTTGCCGGGCCATCAAGCCCGCCGCCGTCGCACTGCAGTCTCTCGATCTCTGCAGTTCGCTAACACATTCAGCCTTGGCTGCCTGGTCGACTTTGTGGTTGCAGATCGATGCGGCTGGCGACCTTGCCCGAAAAGGCGGCCGAAGTTGGGGCCCCTGGCCTTGACCGCGACCGTTGCGGGCTGCAATGCGAGTGCCGGGAGGACCCTAGAAGTGAGGCTGATGGGCAAGACGGACCGCAGTGGTCGGCCGTGATCTGGGGGTTTTGAGGCCTCAAGGCCTCGACGGTCCGCAGCGGGCACCCGGAGGCAGGGCTGGTTCAGTGGGGGCAAGCGCCAACCCAAACCCTCGGCCCGGTGAGTCACGTCGCGTGGCTGCCTCGCGGTGGCCCTGTCAGGGGTGCGTCAGGTCGGGGTTGCCCCATCGAGTCATCCTACTGCCTGCCGCCAGAGGGAATACTAATAGAGGACGGCGTGCGCATGCATCTGGCCGTCGCTGAGCGTGGGTTGAATAAAGCACTGAAGTTGCTGATCCACAGAAGAGTCGTCATCGCAAGCTGCACGCTAAACAAAGGTACGACAAACCAACCCTAAAATCATTACTAAGCGGGGATTTGCCTCTCTGGGCTTAGTCACGTGGACTGTCCACGCAAGCGGCCCGGAAGAGCTGGCGCCCCACATGTGCTTTTGCCCCAAGGCTGCGCCCGGCTGGCCTCGTGGGCTTCACCTCATTTCTCAGGCAAATCTCTGACCTGGTGCATTCCACGATAGGACCTCGACCTTCGCCCAAGGCAAGAACCTCCATCATTAATAACCCCGGCCACGCACTTGACGCGTCTAAGCGGCGGGCTGCATCCATTCCTTCCCGGGCAAGCCGCGTGCCGTTCCAAGCCCGAAACCGGCCATATTTCAACTTGTATTTCACCCCGAACCAAGCAACACCAACACCGTTTCAAACCCACCGAGTTTGGTGCAGCGCACCGCGATCCCCGGCACCATGAGCGTGGTCTACGAGCCCCGGAGCTTCATCCACGATGGCGGCTATCCGCCGATGGACGACCACCACGATCCGTCCCCGGAAGCCGACCGCTTCACCGATCCGACCGATGCCGTTGTCAACGAACTGGCCACCACTGTCGCAACATTCACCACCCCGCACCCGCAGTACGTCGACACAACAGAGCCCCGGCTGGATCTTCCCGTTGCCCCGCCTGCCCCGACTACGGCAACAACACCCAAGGAAGAGTCGCCGACCGCGACTACACCTCAGCGCATCAAGGCGATCCCCAAGCCCGATCGGGAGGTGACGAGGAATTTGGACGGCAAGTTCATCTGTACATGGCCCGGCTGCGCCGAAGAACCCAAGGAGTTTATTCGCAAGTGCGAGTGGAAGTAAGTGTTCCGTATTGCCCCCTATGACTTGTGCACCGGACGCTGACTTTGGCACAGTAAACACATGGACAAGCACGACCGACCCTACAAGTGCGCCGCCGCGGGATGCGAGAAGCTCCCCGGCTTCACATATTCCGGCGGTCTCCTGCGGCACGAGCGCGAGGTACACGGCAAGCACGGAGGACCCAAGAACTCGTTCTACTGTCCGCACCCGAACTGCAAGCGCCACTCGGGCAAGGGCTTCTCGCGCCAAGAGAACCTCAACGAGCACCTGCGCCGCGTGCACACGCTCAACGGAGCGGCGCTGAACGGTGCCGAGGGCGAGACGGACGACGGCGCAAGCGACAACGCGGCCGTCGCGGCGGCGGGCGGCAGCGGCCAGAAGCGCAAGCGCGACGACCAGGGCGACGACAGCGACCTGCGCGAGGAGATCAAGCGCGTGCGGCAGGAGAACGACGAGCTGCGGAGGCAGGTGCAGGCGCAGACGCAGCAGACGGTCATCATGATGCAGAAGATCTCGGACCTCCAGCGGACGCTGGAAACGCAGATGCCCACCGCCGTGCCGACCGCCGCGATGACGACTACGACGATGATTTAGGCAACATCCGACGCGGGCATCGCCGCCAACGGCCTCCCCGCCGGCGAGCATCATCATTACCATTTCGAGGTCCCCTTTTCGACCCACATGCCCGCCTGAAGCGGCACATTTTCTTTTATCTTCGGGAGGGGCATACACTGGGTCCTTTTATCACTACTCTGTTTCCTTTTTTCCCTATTTTTTCTTTTACACGTACATCTGGCTTCGCATTGCACCAATGATTCCCCACTCTTTCATGGCCGGATTTTCAGACGGCCGTCGAACGAGCATTGCATGGACCAGGAGTTTGGGGGGTTTCCACGATGAATTTGGCTTATGAGCGGTATATTGTATGACGGATATCGATGATTTTGAGACGGCGGTGGGAGTGCGGCGTTCCGGTCAGGCACTGGGGGGAAGGATACCTACCTAGCCATGGTTTCAAGGAAGGTTCAAAGGGTTTCAGGGGACACAGACAGGGTCTGGGATAGAGGGAACACTACACTCAGCCTTATCCGTTGTGTTATGATTACGGATATAGTTGCCGGCGAGGGGCGGGGACATTTTGCTTCAAAGGACATTGCTGAGCTTTGGGTGGAGGACTGAGAGAGGGACTGGGCACTCCCTCTGAGGAACTGCCCATCCGTCGACTGGGTGAATCCCCCATGCATCTCGCTCGCATTTTTAGTTAGGCATCAAGATACAGTCAAAGCTCCTACCTGGGCCCCGCGAAGCAATCGTGAAACTAGGCTCCGAGTTTGGCTTGGTGTTGTCTCGGACTGAACGTCATCGGGTTGACGTAACGGGAGGCTGATACCCCTGCTCCCCGTTCCTGCTGCCTGCAGTGGTGTCAAATCGGACGGATCCGCAGATCGTTCGAGAACGACGCGACGCTAAGCATGTACAATTGCCTGAGGCAGGTCGGCGGTTGCCTCAGGGTAAGATCGTGTTGTTCTCGTGGCTACCTCGCTAAATTTATTCAGTGAAGCTGAAAACAGTTCCAACCTGAATGTTCGCATGGGCGTTTGAGAGTTTCACATTGACACCATCACACACCTCCTTTCTTATTGATTCTATGGGAAACATCTCGACCCTGAGCTCCTCCCTCTTTCATACACGACTCCCTCTTTCATACACGACAAACTCTGGACTGTGTCTGCTCTTCCTCGACAGGGTACGAAGTAAGGAGTTTATCGACTAGAGGTGGTAAGAGGGAGACTGCTCGTGGCAATCCGAGTCTCCAGTGTCGACTCTCCCGTCTCATTCACAAGACATGTTACGTAGTATCTTGTCAATGAAATGGTATCACGTCCCCCTCATGGTCTCCGCCATCTCCGCGGGGCTCCAGCCAGCGCAACCCCCTCAGCACTCATTCAAACTCTCTCCCTCCCGGTCTTGAATCGGGAAAGGAACGGCCGAGTGAGCCGCATACAGGACTTCAAGCAAATCAACCTCTCCAGCCCCACACCATCCTTTGTCATAGTATTGATGCCGTGACACGTCGCGTAGAGTTGAGTGTTGTCGTCGACGCTGCAAAGTTCCTCGTTGAAGCTCTCCAGCCTCGTGTTGTGTAGGGACGTCATTGTTACCTTGAAAGTCCGAGTCCCCGACATATCCCCGGCTCTCGTGCCAGAGTTGGGACGAAAGCGGAAACTCTCGATTACATGAAGCTAACCGGGTACAAAGGCTGCTGGTACTTGTAGCCACCTGCACGCCGTGAAGGAAATGGCTTGATATTCACGTCGCCTTCCAGTTGCCTGTTCTTGGGCAAATCACGATTATCCCCATACTTTACTTCCTTTGCCTGGTGTTTTGTCTCTTTTTTGGCAAGTAGTAGCAAGTACGACCATCATGTCCCGCCATGCATTCCTCACGATCCCTTGCCGAGTGGCTTTGGCAGCCAAACAACGACCGGCTGTCATGTTTCACTCCGCCGCCCAGATCACCCTCTCACAGCAAGCTAGACGGCTTCTACAAGTACCGAATGGCCGTCGGGCCCTATCCTCGAAAACCAACCACCACACAACCCAAAGGCAGCGCGTGGCGGTCCAAGTTGTCTCCGCCTCTGCCCTCGGTGCTCTGTTTCTACTATATCCTCGGAGACCAGCTCGGCTGGACTTGTTGCCGGACAGAACTGCCCCAAAACACGAATCTGAACCCGCGGAGAGACCGGTAACCTCCTCCCTTAATCCCATCTAGTAGCAACACGGGAGCTAATGTATGCCTAGGTGTTTGTATCCCCCGGCCTCAAAGACCAAGACGCAAAGTCGGATTCCCGTCTCCAGTTCTACGAGACCCTCGACGTCGAGTCAGCTGTCGACCTCCCCTCGGAGGACGCCATCCTCACGCAAGCGCCCTACGTGCCGCCCGCCATCACCCGGGACTACCCGGTCCTCCTGCACGTCCCCCTAACAACCTCCGCCAAACTAGCCCAGCTCACCAACCAGTACCAATACGAACAATGGACCTTCAACGGCACGGTCCCGGGCCCCTTCATCCGCGCGCGCGTCGGCGACGTCGTCGACCTGACCCTGACCAACCGCGACGACGCCGGCAACCCGCACAACATCGACTGCCACGCCTTCACGGGCCCCGGCGGCGGCGCCGCCCTCACAACCGCCGAGGAGGGCGAGACCAAGTCGGCCCGCTTCAAGCTGCTCCACCCGGGCCTGTACCTGTACCACTGTAAGCAACAATCCGAGCTCCTTCTTCCCCGTTACGGCTCCGGGTGGCTCTCGGGTGGCTCCCGGTGGCTCCCGGTGGCTCCCGAGACACCGGTCCTGCTCCCGAGGCTGCTCCCGAGACTGCTCCCGAGACCTCTCCCGATGCCCCGATTTGGCAAGAAATAGCTGACATTGTTGGTAGGCGCCGCGGCACCCGTGCCCGTGCACATTGCCAACGGCATGTACGGGCTCATGTACGTGCAGCCCGCCTCCGACACTGACGGGGAAGGGGGGGACCTCCCGCCCGTCGACCGCGAGTACTACGTGATGCAGAGCGAGTTCTACCACGAGCCGCCCGAGATCCTCGACGACGGGCGGCCCTCGCGCGTCGTCGAGTTCTCGTACCCGGAGGGCCTGCGCGAGGAGCCGAGCATCGTCGTGTTCAACGGCAGCGAGTCGGCGCTGACGCGGGACCGGCCGCTGAAAGCGACGGCGGGCGAGACGGTGCGTATCTTTTTTGGGAATGCCGGCCCGAATCTGACGAGTTCGTTTCATGTGATTGGGAGTAATTTTAAGAATGTGTATCGGGAGGGGGATGTTCTCAGTCCGCCTGGGAGGTTTGTGTCGACGGTTAGTGTCCCCCCTGGCGGGGCCACGATCGTGGATATGAAGATGGTGGTTCCCGGGACGTATACGCTGTTGGATCATGCGATCTTTCGGTTGGATAAGGGGGCGGTCGGGTTCTTGAATGTGTCGGGGAAGCCGAGGCCGGATGTTTATGGGAGTTCGGAGCCGCCTGCGCCTTGTGTGGGGTGTAAATTGCATTCCTAGGGGAAGGGGGCATAGGGGGCTAATGTTAGGTTCTGTGGCTAGTCAGGGCAGTTCGATATCTGTTTCCTACCCGGTTATCATAGTTTAGCGATCTCTGTATTTATGGAATTGTGGTGTGGAGGTCCCGTCATTGCAAACAGGTATCAAACTCCTGTTCTCTTCGACGTTGGAGATATATCTTTCACACGAGGCCGATGCCCGGGGGCTGGGAGTTACGGAGCTTGAGGAGATGCTCTCGGGGCCTTCCCGCGCCCTTGCGGAGCTCAAAGTCGTACACGACAATTGCAAACTGGATAATTAGCCTTGTCGACGGCAGAATTATGATTTCGGCTTGACAGCTCGTACATCTTGGAGAATTGAGACGGAGGACCCCGAATTTGTCACCTTTCGGAGTGTCAACTGTCAAGCATGTCTCGCGGCTGCACAACAATGCGCACCGGGGAGGAGCAAGGATGAAGCGGTAATGAGCATATTGCTACTGTATTTTAAAAATTCTTGAGCATGTGGGACTGCGAAAAGGAGCAATTGAAGTGATAAACAGATCCGGGCGGGCCGGGCGATGATACCAGGTATGGGTTTGTCGTCCCGGCCTCGGGATGCGGCCCCTGCAGCCCAGCGGCGCAAGAGCCCCGCTGTGGGGACCGCGGGGTATCGATCCGAGCCGAGGTCGCCCGACAGTTCGGCCGATGATCCAGACCACCTCCGGTATTTCGTAGCCAAGTCCGATCTTTCCAGCAACAACACCTTGGATATCTCTCCAAGCGGAACCGACACCAACCCGAATACCCTCATCGAAACCATCACCTCTCACCAACACCAATATCATAACATCCCCACCTTTTCACTCACCACCCCAACCTAGAACGCAACCTCATCTCACCCCCAACCTGACCCCTGAGATCAAACACCACCGACAACAAGGAAAGGAACAGAAAAAAAAAAATACCAGCAAAAATGCCCCTGGAAACCACCCTCCCCCCACCCCCGCTCACCTCCCTCCACACCCTCCCCATGGCAGGCCTCCTCGTCGACGTCCACGGCCTGTCCGACCTGCCCCCGACGGCCACCCGCATCTCCTGCCTCTGGCTGCACCACCCGCGCACGCGCCGCAAGGAGGACATGGCCGACATTGCGGCGCGGTGTGTTGGGGCGTGGAACGCCCGCCACTCTCAGTCTCAGGGTAGTAATCCTGGTGGACAGACAAGGGGTCTGATCGCGCTGGCGTACGACCAGCGGAACCATGGGACGAGGGTGGTGGATGACAAGGCGAATGGGAGCTGGCGCGATGGGAACGCCATGCATGCTGTGGATATGTTTGGCGGGGTGCAGGGGATGGTGGGGGATCAGAGGGGGTTGTTGTAAGTCTGCCCACCTGATTTAAGGATTTTGGAGGGGGACTTGGGTGGGCTGACCGGGTGTGTGTTTTTATTAGGGACTTGGTGGAGGGGTATCTATTCCCTGATGCAGACGGGAAGAGGAGGATTGACCAGCACCTTGCGCTGGGGGTGTCGCTTGGCGGGCACAGCGTGTGGCAGTTGATGTTTACGGAACCGAGGGTCACGGCCGGGGTGGTGGTTATCGGGTGTCCGGATTATATGAGTGAGTTTCTTCTTCTTATACTACCGCAAGTTGGGCGAGTATGTCGGACCTAATGGATGCAGACCTCCTGTCGGACCGCGCGAGGCTGTCCAAGCTGTCAACGTACTCGGCCCAAGACGACGGCGCGTCTTTCCTCGGCAGCAAGGACTTCCCGCCGTCGCTGGTCAATGCGTGCAAGAAGTCTGATCCAAAGGCGATCTTCTTTGGTGCCTCCCCAGTTCCAGACCCCAAAGCATCAGCAGCGAACGACGAAAATGCGAGGAAAATTCTGAGCGACCACCTGCGCGGCAAGAAGTTCCTGCTCTGCTCCGGTGGCGAAGACAAGCTGGTTCCCTACCGCTGCTCGGAGCCGTTCCTGCAGTGGTTCAAGCAAGCAACCGGGTCCTGGTTCAAAGAGGAGGGCGTCTCGGTCGACGACAGGGTTTACCCGGGAATCGGGCACTCGTTTAGTGCGGACATGATCACGGATTCGGTGCAGTTCGTCATCGATGCGGTTGGTAGCGCTGATCAGGGAGTCTCGGTGGATGGAGGCGACGGGCAGACAGCATCCAAAATTTGATGTAAAAAGACAGCACAAATAGAATGAAAATAATAATGCAAAACTATCACCGCTTAATTTTCATCGAGTGACACTCTAGGATGATACCAAGTGCTGAATCGTAACAGAGTAGATAATCCTCAACGGACCCGTCAACAACACTAAAATCCCCGATTCACGCCCTCACCAGGCCCAAGGCCTCCTCCCACCCGGCAGCAGCCCCTCACCCCCACCCCCAACCCGCCTGGTATCAAGCCCACTCCTCTCCCTCTCCTCCTCCTCCAAAAACAACATCTGATGCCCCCTCCACGGATTCCTCCCGACCCTCTTCCCGCGCAACACCTCCCCCACCCCATGCGGATCAGCCCTCCACTGCTCCAGCGCCAACTGCACGCCCTCAAAGATAGCCTCCAGCTTCTCCATGCCCCCCGGCGCCGCCACAGCCACGTCGTCCATGCCGGGCGGGTTGATGCCCACAAAACGGATCCTTTCCAACGGGAACTCGATGGCGGCGCAGTGGCCCTCGACGATGCGCTCGCGCTTGAACTCGTGGCTGACGATGGTCATGCGCTCGGGCCAGGCGCCGTGGCGGCGCCAGAAGGCGACGAGGGAGAAGAGGATGTTGTGGTACGAGTCCAGTGCTTGTTCCTCGACGAGGACGCGGGACTCGGGTGGTGATGATGAGAGTGGGTTGGTGGTGATGGCCGCGGCGGAGGGGGGGCCGAGGTAGCCGGCGGCGAGGGCGAGGTTGTAGTAGCTTTGGGCCTCGGAGAGGTTGACTTCCTTGCGTGTCAGGCCGCTGGGTTTGGGTTAGCGGGGTGGTGGGTGAGAAGGACGGCGGCGGCTGGGTCGAGTGGGACGGGAGGAAGGGAACTTGCCCTGAAAACGCCAAGACGGCGTCCTCATCTGCCTTTAGGAGTCGCACGCCAGCTTTGATGTGCTCGATGAAAGTTGGCGTTTCGCCTTTTTGGAAGCCCTCGATGAGCCATTCCGCTTCGTCCCGGCCATTGGTTGGCCCTCCTTTCCATATGGCATGGCAGCAGACAATGATGAGGTGGCTTGGAGGCATGGCGATGGATGTGTGTTGAATGACGGTTTGCGCCAATTGCCAAAATGAATTGACCGCTCAGTTGAGGGAAAATAGGGCCCAATCATGTGACACCAAGAGGATAAGACAATCCCAGGGAATTCAGCGCAAACTGGTCATGATGGCGCCCTCGAGTTTATAGGCATGGCTGCTCTGCGTATTCTGGCGGCTACGACTCCCGCAACGCCCGCAAAACGCTCGAAACAAGGTAGAGGCTCCCGGCAATGACTACGGGCCCGTCTCCGGCAGCCTGCGAAGACCATCTCAGAGCCTGTTTCACGTCTTGCCCGGCGTTATGCATAGCTACAACTTCGCCACCATGTCGAGTAGCCAACTGTAATAGTTCGGCGGGATCTGCGGGCTTGACCCAAGGCATTCCGTCGACAGGCTCAAACTGGACAGCCGCAACTTGGTCGCCAGGCCTCAGGAGCAGATTGAAGATACCGTCCATGTCCTTTCCTTGCGTAGCGGCCAGAACCCAGGTGACAGGCTTGCCTCCTGAGCGCAAGTGTCTCTCCACGTACTGGGCCAAGACTTCGGCGGATTGCGGATTGTGGGCTCCGTCAAGAAGCACTTCTTGCTGACGGCCCGTGATCTTTTGAATGTCGAGCCTCTGCAGTCGACCCGGCCACTGCATCTGCTTGATGGCGGGCAGAAAGTGAGAAAGCGGGCGATCCTGCTCGGGGCACGCCAGACGGAAGGCCGTATGCGCGCATGCCAGGTTCTGGATCTGGTGCGGCTCGAATTTCTCGCCGGCCACGGCGTCGGCAACGCTCGTAGTGGAAGGGAAGTGGACTTCGGCCCCAACCTCCTGGGCATGCTTTTCGATTACCGTCCGAACGGATGGCTGATTGCTGCCGTCGGCCACACAGGGGACACCGGGGCGCATGATGCCAACTTTTTGCAGGGCGATCTCCTCGATGGTGTTGCCGAGGAAGGACTGGTGGTCGAGCCCAATCTTTGCGATAATAGTGACTGCCTTCTGCTTTAGCACATTGGTAGCGTCCAGCCTGCCGCCCAAGCCGACCTCGACCACGCCGTACTCGACTTTTTGGCGATGGAAGATCTCAAAGGCCGTCGCCGTCAGCAGCTCAAACTCGGTGGCGCCGATCCGGTCATCTTGATCCCGCTGCTTGACCACATCCTCGGCGTCCCGAAATACAGCTTCCGAGACGGGCTTGCCGTTGACCGCGATGCAGTCCCAACGGTCGATCAGATGGGGAGACGTGAACCGGGCATGTGAGAGACCGCTTGCGGAGAGCATGGCGGAGAGGTAGGCGCATATTGAGCCTTTGCCGTTCGTACCAGCCACGTGGATGGCCTTCCACGTCTGCGGCGTGTGCTGGACGAGACGCCCGACACGGGCAAGCCCGAGATCGATCATGGCATGCGCTCTGTCTCGAGCTCTGAATCAGCAGCTGAGCACAACAGGCCCCGAGCAGTGGGCACTCTTGGACCCGGCCGACCGAGAAGCAGGCAACGATGGAAACAGACAAGCCGCGGTTTCCAGTCGGCTGCAGTGTTTAGGTTCCAGATTGATGAAATGGGACGATGTCAACAGTGACTCATGCCGTTCACTGGTGAGGGTGTTCTCCGTTCCTGCCAAGAAGGAGGCAGGCTTTCTGGAGCCTGTCGATTTCTGGCAACCGTTCCTGGCTGCTGCCGCCCTTGATCGGCGGCAGGGTTCCACAGCTAGCACCCCGTTTTAGAAATGCCTGCGGGGCGTACTCTGATTGGTGCACATCCTCAGTGTGCTAAGCAATTTGCTTTGTTGCATCCCCCCCTTCACTAGGATTCCATTCTGTTATCGAGACATTCTTTTATGAATCTATCAAGGCCCCAAAAGCGCGCTAGCCCTGCGCCTCGAGCCAGGGGTGTCGCAGCGCAGCGCAACCGCGTGTTGACCGGCCCCCCCAGCAAATCCCATCAAAAGGAGCTCCGCCGCTCCCGTTCATTTTTCCTCTTCCAAATCATCCGCAACCCCACGCAACCAACGCGCGAGGGTCAAGCTCCGAAGCTTTGACACGCCCCCAACGCCAGATTCCATCGATTGCCGGGTCGTACTGTCACTTTCGCAGTCGCAACCGGCTGGCCATTCACTCGTTGTCGCTTTTATACTTGATTTCGAGAAGACGAAGCCCCTTGGCAACCGGAATCGACCGAGATGGGTCTTCGGTAAGTTCCCGTCCCAGCGCCCGCGCTTATCCCACGGGCCACTTCGCCATCGCGTACCAACCCGCGCGCAATCGCGAATCGCCGCATCATACATCGGAATATGCGATCGCAAAACCCGAGGGTGCAACATTCGCACTTTTCTCGTTCTTATGACTTCGTCTCTGCGAATTGCGCTGACGTGCAGCGCTTCCAATCAGATTGTACCAGCCGCCGGTTGAATCCGACATCCCATCCAAAGGCACGGCTGATAGGTCGGCGCGATCGCGGTCCAGCATCCGCCGGGTTCTCGACCGCAACGAGGACCGAGTGCGCGAACGCCGCCGGCGCGTCCTTGCAGCCGCCGCCGCCTACAACAACTACGACGCAAGGCGCGGACCAGGACCGGCGGACCCCGCGCCGGTTCCTCCCGCGACAACCGACATCACCGGAACGAGGTCGGGTTCCGAACATGGCCGCCGTGCGCTCCGCGACGCGAACAGGCGCATCGGTCTCCTCGATGACCGGGTCGTCACCATGTTCGGCGAACGATGGGCGCATCTGCACGCCGAATCGAACCCGAGCCCGTTGCGCGACGACAACAACGATCCCTCGCCCATGCTGTCGATGGCGGTTGAGCCCGAGTTCTTGACGCGTCGCAGCCAACTGCGCCCTGAACCGACATATGCCCTGTCCAACATGAGATCCACACAAGCCCCCGGTCATCCCGTAAGCGTGCCTCGTCTACCCCTAAGCTTCCATTAGCTCTAACATGCGATAGTCCCGCAGCACCTCACGGCCTCAGTCCACAGTCTGGGCCCGCATGCGTAGGCAAAGGAGCGCTTTGCGGGACTTGCGTGACGAAGTTCTCCAGCCTCTGGGCGACGCGGTCCCTGCCGGGAGCCCCTGGGCGATCGAGCCAGGCCACTTCGACGGCTTGGGGGACCGCAACCGGAGCCTCAGCCCGGAGGGCGACCACGTCTGGGACACTCTGCTGACCACCCTGACCCCGGACCCGCAGCCGCCCAGCGTCGGGTCCTCGTTCGCCTCGGCCGCGGCCACCCAAAGCACTGCGGCCGTCTCGTCCGGGACGTCGTTCACCACGCCGGATGTCGCTGAAGAGTCGGCATTCGAGCACCCGTGCGAGTCGGGGTGTGACAATTCCGACACGGAGGGCGACGACGACGACGAGATGGACCAGATGTCTCTCATCCCGGGCCTGAGCGCCGCCAGGCGTTCCTCGGCTCCCCGGAGGAATAACGACGACCCCGTGGAGCTGCTAGGCGGCATCGGGGGGATGCAGAGGATAGTGCGCAACCTGGCCCGGCGGGAGGACATCCCCGACGAGTGGTGGGCCGACGCGGGCCTCAGCCGGACACTGTCCCGCGAGGCATCTGGGAACTGAATTTTTTATTATTATTTTCTTGTCGTCTGTGGGAAAGGGGCAGCGTTTGCGAAAATATGGAGTTTGGGGTATCTGGGTTTTCTACGGCGTTCGGGTCTGGCGCTCAGTGCGCCTGGATGATATATCATCCTCATTTGACGGTCTGGCGCGGGCTATTGGGTTCTATGACGCTGGCACAGGAAAGGCTGTGCCATGAAAATGGTCTGGTTAGGTATGTTAGGGTTATCTGGCAGAAGGGAGCCAAGGCTTGGTTGATGTCCGGCAGCATCAGGGTTGTCATTTATGGACATGAGGCAGGACAAGGCGTATCCACGCTGGCTATGAGGGTCTGGCATGTGTATGAATATCTTGTACATGGGGATATTTCGGTGGGAACTTGGGCTCCTCGAGGCTCCGTACCCATCCAGGCGAGATATAATCGACTTGATTGGGGGCCTTCGGAGATGCACTGGATGGATGTTTAAATCTGCCGAGCATTGTTACGTTGTTTCCGCTTCGGGTGCCAGGGGCTCGTCCCCTCAAACAAACCGACGGAATGCTACCATGGTACTGAGGTAGCAGTGAGCTTCC
This sequence comes from Parachaetomium inaequale, assembly GCA_033296685.1. Lineage (NCBI taxonomy): Eukaryota > Fungi > Ascomycota > Sordariomycetes > Sordariales > Chaetomiaceae > Parachaetomium > Parachaetomium inaequale. The sequence continues at coordinate 92,830 of MU854400.1, read as the reverse complement.
CCGCCTTCCTTGGTTGAGGATCAGTGGATGCCATGCCATGCATGTCACAGGGCTGGCCAGGGGCAACATCAGCCCTTGATGCATCCATAAACAGTCACTGCGAGGAGGAGGATATTTGGCGTCGGATACTAACAAAAACACAAGGCGGGCGAATTCAGGAGAGACCAGGTAGTCCCGACGAATATAGACGCGACCGTGACTGCTTCCATCAATCCAATATCTGAACAATGAGCAAGGGGCCCCCGAACAGGGAAATCACAGCGAAACAAGGGCTACTACCTAACAGGATCGGACGCAGAGTGCCTAAACGGCCGCTTTGGCGCGGCGCAACACCTCCAACGACGTCGCTGCAGGGACGGCCAGCAGCGTGACAGCCACTCAGGTGGTGCTGCAGCAGCTGCAATATACCCCAACCCGGGCTTAGTTCCGGCGTTTCTTGCTGCTGAACACTTTCCAACCCGCGGTGCATCTTGAAGTGAAATAGACGCATCACGCACACACACACACTCATTTCACTCCCGCTCTCTTTTGTGTTGGGTTATTCTCTCTTTTCGGTTTTTTCTCCCTCCCTTCCCGGCGCCGGGTCTGAATCCAGGCGGCCTTCCATCTCATCTCGACGACCCCTGTCTGAGCTGCCCGCCTGTGCCCCGCGGCCCCCAGCTCGGCGTGCTGCCGCCGCCCTGCCTTGGCCCCGGGCAACGAGTTGAAGCACACCACACCCGACCCCAAACATTGGAGAAGCAGCCGTTTGCTTCGCGCCGCCCTTTCCTTCCCCGATCCGATTTTCCTTTCTTTTCCCGACCGATGGTTCACCTACCCTCCCTCCCTGCCGTCGACCTCCCGTCAAGGAACATCGACGCTCTCGGGCCCATCCCAGCGCTGACGGGTCCCACGCGTGGCAGGGCAGCACAAGCCAGCTGAACATCCTCTCTCGGGGTCGCGATTCGCGATTCCCGTCAGCAACTTTTTTTTTTTTGCCCTCGGTTTTGGGTGAGCCTCGGCTAGGGCGAGGAATGACCAGCAGGGCGCCAAATCCACAACTCGACGAGCACCCAACGAAGTTTGCGACGGCCTCGACCACCGAACCCCAAACCCCATCGACGACGACGACAGCTTCGCCAAGATCGGTTACACCCGCACCGAGGACGATAAGGGCTGGGAAGAGTCTGAGAGAGAGAAAGAGCCTGGGCCGTCGCCGCCCGGGAGGGGATTTGGGCTGGGCCGACTCGAACGCCTCACCGCCGTCAAAGCCGGTGAGTAGCGCACTTGGGAAACGGGCACCAACAACGGACCGGCCATGGCGCCGCCGAGCTCCCGTCCGGGGAGCTCCGCACGCCCGGGAAGCGCCGGCGTGCCGTACCACCACCACCATCACCATAGCGCCAACGGCAAGCCGGCGATCGTGACGACAGCAGCAGCAGCAAAAGGGCCAGGGACACCCCGCCGGGAACAGAGCCACCGGCTGGAGAAGGCTGTCGCCGTGCAGGATCCGGGGTTGAAGGACTATGTAGGTTGGGATTTCTTTCCCGCTTTCCATTCATTTTTCTGCTGGGACTATTTTCCAGCCAACACCTAGCGGTCTCTCCCGCGCCCGATACTTGCCCTGTTTCTTTCTCGGAGGGTTGCTGTTTTCTTTTTTTCGTGGGGATGGTCGGCGTCTGCACGGCCCGTCCCTACATACATGGCTGCATGCCCTACAGGGCCTACATGCACCTACCATTCGCCCGGCGGCTTGGCGGCCGGCCGGGGGTTCTTTGTCTGGATGAAACGATGGGCTGCGGGAGCGGGAGCGGGAGCTGCTGGGTGGATGAGATCGGGAGAATTACCTCTGCGGCTGGCGACCCCTCCCCACATCTTCCCACTTGGCTACAGCCGGCCCGATTTGTGAGAAGTGAGACATGGCTGACGAGTGGGTGTCCAGCGCCTCGGGGATTGCATCGGGAAGGGGGCCTTCGGGTCCGTCTACAAGGCCTTCAATTGGGGGACTGGCGAGGCGGTGGCCGTCAAGCAGATCAAACTGGTTGATGTGCCCAAGAGCGAGCTGCGCATGATCGAGGTAGGTCGAGGTCAACCTTTGGGACGGACATAAGGGGCTTTGTTGCTGACGCGGCGCAGGCAGAGATTGATCTCTTGAAAAACCTCCATGTGAGTGAAGGAACGCCACTGCGGCTACAGGCGCCAGCATGACGCAGGCGCCGAAAATACTGACCGGCTAATAGCATGACAATATCGTGAAATATATTGGCTTCGTCAAGACGGCAGACTGCCTCAACATCATCCTCGAGTATGCTGGCCCACGCCGCACGCAACCCCCCTTATTGTGCTAATACGTCGCAGGTACTGCGAGAATGGCTCTCTGCATTCCATCTGCAAAGCCTACGGCAAGTTCCCCGAGAACCTGGTCGGCGTGTACATGACCCAGGTTCTACAGGGCCTGCAGTATCTGCACGATCAGGGTGTCATCCATCGAGACATCAAGGGCGCCAACATCCTGACGACAAAGGATGGCACCGTCAAGCTGGCCGACTTTGGCGTCTCGACGAGCACTCTCTCCGGGCCGGACAAAGAGGCCCAGGTCGTCGGGACGCCCTACTGGATGGCCCCGGAGATCATCCAGCTCTCTGGCGCCACCTCGGCCTCGGATATCTGGAGCGTCGGGTGCACCGTCATTGAGTTGTTGCAGGGCAAGCCGCCGTATCATAACCTCGCCGCGATGCCGGCGTTGTTTGCCATTGTCAACGACGACCATCCCCCGCTTCCCGAGGGTGTCTCTCCGGTTAGCTCTACGCTTGACGGAAATCCGTGGGGATGATTGCTGACACTTTCTGGACAGGCTGCCCGCGACTTTCTGATGCAATGCTTCCAGAAAGACCCCAACCTACGAGTGTCGGCGAGGAAACTGCTGCGGCACCCCTGGATCACCGGCTGTCGGAGAAGCGATGCCCCCGTCTCGAAAGCGCCGTCGAATTTTAGCCAGGCGGTCGAGGAAGTGAAGCAGTGGAACAAGGCACTCAAGTCGTCGGAGGGGAATCTCAGGGCTTCAACGGGGTCGGACGCCAGTGCGCCGGGGCATCGGGCGAACCTGGGCAGGATGCCGTTGTCGTTGGCCACGAAGCAGAGGCCCTCCGCGGACGCCTTTCGGTCGCCTGAACAGGCTGGTAAGCTCTGATGCGGTTGTTGTGGGGTGCTTAGGCTGATCTCTCTAGATGACGATAACTGGGACAATGACTTTGCGACGACCATCTCGCCGAGTGCCCTCCATCTTCCCCAGATCAAGGGCCAAGACAACTTCGGCGGTCTGCTCTCGGGAGATCGGCTCAAGGCGTTTGCGTCCATCGACGCCCAGAGGGAGGACTCGGAAAATTGGGACTCGGCGTTTGACGGTGAACTGGTGACGATTAAGGGCCTGGGCCACTGGTCCGAGATCGACCCGCAGGAAGAAACTATCCGCCCACTGCCAAAGAAGTCGGAGAAGACACGCGAGCCGAGGTTGAGAGTCCCGGAGCACCAGGGGCACAGGCGCCAGCGGAGCAGACAGGGGGCGTCAGTTACTTCCCAGCCAAAGCCTCCTGTGAAGCCGCTCGGGACAAAGTTCGAGCTGCCTCCACGCCCAGACGTCATCTACCGCGAGCAGTCCACCGAGGACTACTCTGACCTGTTTGCTGATAATGACCATGTCTTTGACAGGAGGTTGAGCCTCACTAGCAAGGTGAGTTCATTCTCACCCCTAAGCCGAGTACGAATATCCAAGCTAACGGTCCCAGGACGCCCCTCAACTATTCCACCCCTCCGACCTAACCACCAGCGTCCCGAAATCATCCCACTCCTCCACCGGCGGCAGCACGCGCCGCTTAAAAACCTCCTCCCGCCCCGCTCTCCCCCCGCCAGACCAACCCGTCCGCCGCGCCCGCTCCACCGTCGAAATCACCAAGTTCGCCGAGGACGAGGGCGACGAGGACTTCTCGGATATCTTTGGCGCCACCGGCGAGCGTTTCACCGAGCCGGAGGAGAGCGACCGCGGCTCCGAGACGGATGGCCAGGGCGGGCAGCTCATCCTCTCGCGCCTGTCGAACAACTCGTGGCTGGGCGACGATGAGGACGAGGACGATCCGTTTGCCATGATGGATCCCGGGTGGGACGAGATGGATCTCGAGGCGAATATTGCAAGGGATCGGCACGCGAGACTCGCGGAGCGGGTTGAGGGGCTGGTGAGGAGTTTGACGGTTATTGAGGGGGAGGAGGTGGTTGGGGAGGTGGCGGAGGATTTGGTAAGTTTTATTTCTTTTTTCGTTTTGGGGTGAAGGGGTTCGTTGGGTGTGGTGCTAATAAGGGGTGTTGTAGTTGGCGCTGTTGTGGGAGAATAATGAGGTCAAGGAGTTGATTATTGGGGCGCATGGGTTGCTGCCGATCTTGGAGATTCTTGAGCCTTGTACGCTCAAGAGCCGGCAGCATATGATCTTGCAGCTGCTCAAGATCGTCAATGCGGTAAGTGGTCACGTCTGTGGCTATGGCTAGAATGTGTACTGACAGATGCAGATCATCTTGGACGATGTCGAGCTGCAGGAAAACCTGTGCTTTGTCGGCGGCATACCGATCGTCACCAAGTTTGCTGCGCGGCAGTATTCCAACGAGATCCGGCTCGAGGCGGCCGCGTTCGTCCGGCAGGTCTACCAGACTTCTACGTTGACGCTGCAGATGTTTGTCAGCGCCGGCGGTCTCAATGTCCTGGTTGAGTTTCTTGACGAAGACTACGAGACGTCTCAGGATCTGGTTCTGATAGGGGTCAACGGCATCTGGAATGTCTTTGAGCTCCAGGGGCCGACGCCCAAGAACGATTTTTGCAGGATCTTCTCGCGCAGCAAGATCTTGGATCCCCTGGCTGCCATCTTGCACAAGGTCTTGGACGAGGATAGGGATGAGCTGTCGGAGCTGGTCGAGGGCCGCATTGTCAACATTTTCTACCTGTTCTCGCAGGCGGAGCCGTATGTCAAGGAGGCTGTTGCTGAGCGGCAGGTCTTGAAGAGTAGGTTCTTCGGCGCGTATTGTTTGTTGGACAAGGTTGGCTAACTATTCGCAGCGGTCCTCAAGGACCTCCGACGGATGACGCCGTTGCACCAGATCACCATGCTCAAGTTCATCAAGAACATGTCCATGTGTTCGACTGTGCTCGACTCGCTGCACTCTGCAGATGCGATTGACTTCTTGATTGATGTGCTCAGCCTGTCGATGAAGAAGGGGCAGAACAACTTCCGGGAGATCTCCAACCAAGTGCTGAACACCATGTTCAACCTCTGCCGCCTCAGCAAGGAGCGGCAGGAATACGCTGCCAGCAACGGCATCATCCCGCTGCTGCTCAAGATCATGAAGACGGACCGGCCGCCCAAGGAGTTTGTGCTGCCCATCCTCTGCGACATGGCCCACTCGGGAAGCAAGGGGAGGCGGTACCTGTGGCAGAACAGCGGGTTGGACTTTTACGTGTCGCTGCTCGCGGACCAGTACTGGCAGGTTACGGCGCTGGATGCCATCTTTGTGTGGCTGCAGGAGGAGACGGCCAAGGTGGAGAGCCATCTTCTCGACGGCAGTTTTACCGCGGCCATCGTGTCCTGCTTCAACCCGACCAAGGCTAACGCGTTCGACCCGAACCTCCTCGAGCCCCTGCTCAAGGTTCTGCGGCTGAGCCCAGCAGTGGCGGCGTCCCTCGCCAAGGCCGAGACGTACGCCGGCATCGCGCAGAAACTCAACCACAAGAAGGCGGTCGTCCGCCTCAACCTGCTGCGTCTCGTGCGCAACATTATGGACGGATGCGAGGCGAACAGCCTGTCCATGTCGGCGCTCAGCACATCCGGCACCGGCCGGCAGCTGCGCATCCTGTTCGACGACATCCAGACGCTCGCGGATAAGGACCCGGCGGTGCTGGTGCGGAACCTGGCTTCGGAGCTCATCCGCAGCCACATCGACGTCGAGCTGCAGCACGACGCCATGTCCCTCGGCAGCATGGGGCTGGGCGCTTCCACCGGCACGGCGTCCAACACCGGCTCTGGCCCCCGCTCCCGCTCCGGCCCGCGCCGCAACACAAGCTACACCCCGCCGGGGCTGCACCTCAGCATGTCGATGCCGCCGACGCCAACCCACGGCCACCGCCTGACGCAGTCCTCGTCGGCCGCATACATCGAAATCGCCGCCACGCCGAAGCGCTCCGCCGTGGGCCTCACGCAGGAACGCGACCCGTCCTTCTACCGCCCGCGCAGCCGCGACGGCGGCATCCCCATCCCGGCGACGAGCATCCCCCGCCGCGTGAGCGACACCCCGCCGATCGGATCTCCGACCGGCGCCGGCGCCGGCCCACCCTCAAAATCCCGCCTGCCGCGCACGGCGACGCAGTATGCCCCCGCCCGACCGAGCCTGACTACCGCGGCGACGGCGCCCATCTCATTAACTGGCACTGGCGGTGGTGGCCAAGGAGGCCGCCGCGCGGGAAGTGGCGGACGCAGCGAGTCGTTCAGCCATGGCGGCGGCGGCAGTGGCAGCTACAAGGAGAATTACCACCACCAGGCGTACCTTCAGGCGGGTAGGATCCGTTCTGGGTCGGCGGTTACGGTGGCTAGTATCTCGAGTGGCGGTACCGCAACGCAATATTCTGCTTCGCCGACGGGGAGTCTTGTCTCTGGCGGTGGGAGTGGGGGGTTGATGCCGCCTGTTGTGCCGGGGTATGGCGTTGTCGGGTCTGCTGGGGTTTCAGCGGCGGCTGGGATGGGGATGGGTATGGGGAGCGGGAGTCAGAGTGGGAGTGTGGGTTCGAGTGTGGGGGGCAAGAGGAGGAGCAGGGCGCCTAGCTCGCACTCGTCGTCGAATGCTGGGTCGGATGCGGCGAGGTGGCCTTAGGAGGGCCAGACTCAGCAGCAGCGGCCGCAGCGGCCGCAGCGGCGGCTGGTTTCTGTCTCTCGGGGCCCGGGTGGTGGTGGGAGCGGGGCGGCTGTGCCTGGGGGAAGTGTGGGTGTCGGTGTTGGTGGGGTTGCGAGTCCTGCTGGGGGAGGGGTGTCTCCTGGTGGTTCCGCTGCTGTGGCTGGAAGGGGGAGGAGAGGGGGTGGACTGGGTTGGAGACGGTGTTGATATTGCTCGTGGGAGGCTCTTACTTGTTGATGGGCTTGGGCTGAGCTGTTTGTTTTGTTATGCATCTTCTGGAGTCGGGGCGGTTTATTTCTGTTGGTATGGTTTGGCCCACTTTTTATTACATGGTGTAGCAGGCAGGCAGGGCAGGGCAGGGTAAACATAAAATGGTTGATTAGGTGGGACGGCGGGCCGTGGGAGTCCTCGCCGGAGAGGTGCCAGCTTCTAGAGGCGGAGTTGAGGGGTGGGTGTGTGGGAGGGGAGGTCGAGCCGGGCTTGGATTCCCTGGGTAGATGCGAGTCAATACTACCTTTACATACCACAGTATTTGTGGCTGATACTATGGCTGTCTGTTTCTCTCTGGGTCATGTTAAGGTAGCTTGAGTATGAGACACCGAGGTCAATGAATGACACCCAATCATTGTACTCAAACCAGCCAATCACGGACGTTAGCTATTGTCAACCAGGCCAATTGGGGTTAGGTCGTCTCGAGGTCGTCAGGCCGGCATAACAGACGTTGGGTGGCTGTGCCCCTCCCTCCCAGCACAGATTGCGCGGCTTCAGCGGAGGTGCAGGACGTCATCGGTCCAGGCATCAGGCGACCTGGCATCTCGGCTTCATTCATTCATCATCTGTCGAAGACGGGTTGACTCATTTGATACGCTTGGTTATTGCACACTGTTGCGAGCTCGGTTCCAGTGTAATTGAAGCTGTCGTTTTACTCATCGAGTGAAGCCCGAGTCGGGATTGGACTAGTCGTTGCCGCCGCCATGACGCGGACCGTGGTGTACAGCACGGCGATGGTTGCTTTGGTTGCGGGTGAGTCGAGTTTATTTTTCTTACGTTTCCAGGCGACGGTTGATCGAGGAGATGCCTCGGTGTTTGTGTCTCGAAATACGCTATCACTGGGCAGTGCCTCGATGGCGTATCAGTCTGATGAGAGGAATCGGATGAGGATATCATCACGCAGGCCCCCTACCTCCATCTCACCGTCCCCCGTTAACAGCTTGAATGCCCAATATGCTAACCATTCACAGCAACCGCCATGACCATGACATCCATCATCTCCCCCGCCTGGGTCTCCCTGACGGTCCCGTCCCCCTCGGGCGGCACCGTGACCGACACCATCGGGCTGCACCGCCGGTGCGGCGGCTCGTCGTCCGCTGGCGGCACGGGGTCGTGCGTGCCCTTTCCCGAGGCATCGCGCTGCGACGACGACGGCGGCCGGTCCTTCTGCTCCATGTGGCGCACCACGGGCTTCCTGATGAGCTTTGCCGTCGTCGCCGAGCTGGCCACCCTCGTCGGGTTTCTGGTCATCCTGGCGGGTGGGAGGGTCAAGAGGGAAGGGGGGTGGAGGGTTTTGGGGGGGATGCTGGCGGCTGTGGCGATGGCTCAGTTTGTGGGGATGGCTGTTGTGGTGAGTCTTCTTATTTTTCTTTACTGCTCGAGGAGAGGGGTGGTGTTGACGACGATGGGCAGGCATATTTGTTTGATCATGACGACTTGTTTCTGGTGCCTGGATACCGGCTGGACACGTCGTGGTACCTGTGCACGTTCAGCGCCGGGGCTGCGCTGTTGGCGGGGGTTGGGCTGGCCATCTCGGCGCTGGTGCTACCGCCGGAGGATGGGTACCATCAGTTGTTGGGCGGCTCGAACGGGGTGTAATGCGGGCTACCTTACGTGTATGGTGGATTGGATTTCTGGTCTGATATGGGCGGCGCGGTATGGGTTCTTTGCTTTATGTGTTGGCGTTGGCGGCGAGTACATGTAAGCCTCGATCGGTTAAGTAATACTAGTAACTACAAACAGAACGGCTCAAGGGAGCATTTCGCAAGGTCAGGGCACACCTAGACTGGACGAGATGGGGAAACCAGCCGATGGCCGCCCAGACGGAGTCAGCACACAAGGTTCTCCCGCTCCACCCCCCCCCTTCTTCGGGAAACTTCAAGCTGATACGAGTGATGGTAACTAGGTGGTTTTCCCAGCGACAAGTCGCGACTCGATCCAAGCATCACGAGTCAAATGGTTTATCTCGGGCCTGTGGGTCCCTGTGTGCCCGATCGTCTGATATATGTCATAAGACCATGGCGCAGGACGGATCCGATACTAGTATACAGATTACCAAATACTAGGATCTCGTCTGCCGAGTCGCGTTGAGGGGAGAGTTCCCCGACGGCTGGAATTCAGCTTAGCTAATACTAGTATCCGCCGACGGTGGCCGCGCTTGTGGGGAAATGCTACCCCTTGCAGGGGTTGATTGCCCGGTCAAATTTTGTCAACAATTCCAATTGGCAGCAACAATTGGTCCCTGCAGCTGCAGACGGGCGCTGGCTTGGATCGTTGGATCGCCGACTTTCTCTCGCTCTCGTTTTCACCCACACTCCTTTTTGCTTCACCGCCCGCAAAACTGCCAGGCGTGTGGTCGTCAAGGCTTCCCCGGCCCAGGAAGCGCCTGTCGTTCTTTACTCGAACACTAGTATCCCACCCCAAGGGTCTCCCTGAGCTTCCAGGTTTCCGGTTCGCGCCCGGACTGCCCCTGATATATCCAAAATATAAAGATTGCGCCACGTCGCGTCTTTCAACATGTCTGCCAGATATTCCCTGAGGCAGACGCCGAGGTAGGTTATCATCTCTCTCAGCGCGGCCTGCTGCCACCTCTTTCAGGCACTGATTCCCCCAGGAAAAAGGAGCTCTTCGACGGCATGATCGAGACGCCCGCCCGCCGCAACATCCGTCGCAAGCCCACCTTCCCGACCGAGTCCGACGCCGAGTCCACCGCCGAGTCCACCGCCGCCTCCGAAGCCATGGAGAGCAAGCCGCTGCGCCGGCGCCCCGCGCCCAAGTTCACCGAGCACATGGACGAGCTGACGCCCCCTGAGACCCCCGTCGACAGCGACGCGCCCGAGACCGAGGCCAACGGCAAGGCGAACGGCAAGACCAACGGCAAGGCCGCCCCGGCCGAGGAGAAGCTCGTCGACGGCTGGCGGCCCGGCATGGACCCCAAGATCGACCACTCGGGCGAGTACGAGTTCGGCGGCCCGTGGTTCGTCGCCGTCATGATGGTCGGCTTCCCCATCCTCATGTGGTACATGTGGATCGGCGCCACCTACTACGACGGCGGCTTCCCCGTGCCCGCCGCCGGCCAGGGCCTGGGCGACTTCGCCAAGCACCTCGCCAACCTCGTCTACACGGGCGCCTTCCCGCACACCAAGGCCTGGCTGATGTACTGGATCTTCTTCATCGTCGAGGGCGCCTTTTACTGCCTGATGCCGGGCATCTGGGCCTACGGTAAGCCGCTGCGCCACGAGGGCGGCAAGCAGCTCAAGTACTACTGCTCCGCCTACACGTCCTGGTACGCGACGCTCGCCATCGTCGCGACCCTGCACTTCTCGGGCGTCTTCCCGCTCTACACCATCATCGACGAGTTCGGCCCGCTGCTGACCGTCTCGATCCTGTCGGGCTGGCTGGTCGCCATCGTCGCCTACGCCTCGGCCCTCGCCCGCGGCGCCCAGCACCGCATGTCGGGCAACCACGTCTACGACTTCTTCATGGGCGCCGAGCTGAACCCGCGCATGTTTGGCATCCTCGACTTCAAGATGTTCTTCGAGGTGCGCATGCCGTGGTACATCCTGTTCCTGCTCTCGTGCGGCGCCGCCGCCCGCCAGTGGGACCGCTACGGCTACGTCTCGGGCGAGGTCGGCTTCCTCATGCTCGCCCACTTCCTCTACGGCAACGCGACCGCCAAGGGCGAGGAGCTCATCGTCACCACCTGGGACATGTACTACGAGAAGTGGGGCTTCATGCTCATCTTCTGGAACCTGTCGGGCGTCCCCCTGTCGTACTGCCACTGCACCATCTACCTGGCCAACCACGACCCGGCCACCTACCGCTGGAACCCCTACGCCCTGGCCGCCCTCTACATCAGCTACATCTTTGTCTACTGGATCTGGGACAGCGCCAACAGCCAGAAGAACCGCTTCCGCTCCATGGAGCGCGGCACCCTCGTCTCGCGCAACACCTTCCCCCAGGTGCCCTGGCAGACGCTGCACAACCCCAAGACCATCGAGACCGGGCTGGGCGACAAGATCCTCGCCGACGGCTGGTACGGCATGGCCCGCAAGGTGCACTACACGTGCGACGTGTACTTTGCCACCACCTGGGGCTTGATCACGGGGTTCAACAGCCCGTTCCCGTGGTTCTACCCCGTGTTTTTTGTCACCATGATTGCCCACCGCGCGTGGCGCGATATCAGCCGGTGCCGGGAGAAGTATGGCGAGGCGTGGATGGAGTATGAGCGGCAGGTGCCGTATCTGTTTATTCCGGTGGGTTCTCCGTTCTCTGCAAATTTTCTGTGATACGTTGGCTAACGAATGGGTAGTACGTCATCTAAACGGTCATCTCTTCAAACACCATGTCTGTATGGCAGAGCATGGCCGTCAGAGTATGCGAGGAAGAGTGTCGAGGGGTATAGCATTTAAGACGGAGTGCGCGGTTTTGGATCTGTGAGGGATGGGCGGATGCATGTATGACTGAATGGATGGATGGATGGATGGGGGAGGAGTCTAAAAGGGACGGGTATAGCCTAGACCTGGGGTGGTTGAGCCCGGCGACGGGGTGGTCAGGCAGGCACCGTGCGGTTGCGGGCCTCGGTCTCCTACCTTCTACCTATCTAGTACCCCTTTACTGAACCTAAAATTAATGGTAATGCTTCAAACCTGTTCCTGCGGGACGTCTGTGGGGGGTCTTAGTGTGTGGGGATATTTGGTCAAGAGGGTGGTGTGAATCATGACGCTTGGAAATAGCCCATGGGCGTGTCCTTCCATGAAACAGGAGAGGTTGGAAACATATTGTCTCGGAAACAACCTTTGATCAAGCATGAGTTCTTCAAACGTGAGGATGGATGGCTGAAGACAACCCAGTCGTCCGAACATGGAAACATGACAAGTTAACCCTTGCCCGGTCAACCACCTGAACACATCCCATGAACATAATATCCCTTCCCTAACCCTGAGAGGCCGGAAGACAGACAAACAGGAAACCCGACAAGCGCTATAACTAACAACAGTCACAAAGTCAAGTGATCCCCCTTTCCCAGGAGAAACACCCCCAAACAACCCCCCAAACAGCCAGCCATAAAACCAAAAAAAAAAAAAAAAAAAAAAAAAAAAAAAAGATACACCAAATCCAATCCAATCGCCGACGGGAATTGAGCCCGACGTGGGGGTCGAACCCACAACCTTGAGATGAACCCTCTCACATGACCCGGTGGGGGAAACGTGAGTTAAGAGTCTCACGCTCTACCGATTGAGCTAGCCGGGCGAGGCTTGCTTCACACGTTGTTGAGGCCAGGGTGCGGTGGAAGAGATTTTAAAGTGGGTGGAGATTGTCCAGGTTGGTGGTTTTGACGGGATGGGGACTCGGACGAGATGGGTCCATCATGAGGTGGATGGGGGGATAGGGATGTTGATGTGGGTGGGTGGGGACGGCAGAGTTTCGATTTGGGTCGGTGGAGTTACCTTAGTAAGGTATACATAGTACGAGGCAGCCTGGCTGGCATGAGGATGGAGAACTTGAAGGAGTTGTGAAGCAGTGAGTGGGATGCGGCGAGGTGAGAGGATGGGAATCTCTGTCTGGGCACGGGATTGGGTGCGGCGCTGACTGGCGTGATAACTAACTGATGATAGGTGAGGCATCAACCGGGAAGCTTCAGGAGATCACGGATGGCCCTGGCCAACAGCCGCCGCTTGGACAGAGACGGAATGCTGGCCAGGAAAGCCATGCGTATAGAGCAAGCACAGCAAGGGACGGCACCAACCTCACCTTAAATAACCGATATACACAGATAAAGACGCGAAATGCAGCACCCATTGCCAACTAGACTACAATCTCGCCCATCATCCGTCTATGATGAGAAACCGAAACCCATCGCGATGAGCAACCCGAATGTGACAATAGTACATGTACGTCCCGCGAACCCATTAACCAACCGTGCCCGAGATGCGCCGCTTGCTCAACCCCATGACTGACCCCCGCCTCGCCCCTCTACCAACCCCAGCGTCGAACCCCTGTTTCGCGCCTTGCCTGTGCAAACGCCTAGGATCGCGATTGCGTTGTGATGGCCCACGGAAAAGTATGGGCTGTGGATAGTTACAGCTTGTCCACCCACACTCCGTCCGTGTTGTAGTATGAGCGCGCTTATGAGCACGTAATGTTGAGCGTCGCCTTGGAGTTCATGAGCAGCGCAACAATCAAGCCGTACAGACCTAAATTGTGTTAGCGCAGTACGGCGGGATTTCAGCAGACCAAAACGTACCCAGGACTTCGGCAAAAATGAGAATCAGAATCATGCCGACGAACAGCCTTGGCTGCTGCGCCGTGCCGCGGACACCAGCATCGCCAACAATGCCAATCGCGAAACCAGCAGCCATGCCCGCGAGACCGACGGCGAGACCGGCGCCGAGCTGGATGAAGCCCGTGTAGAGCGCGTAGCCGTCTTGCGTGAGGCCGTCGGAAATCAGCACCGAGACGACGAGACCGTAGATGCCGATGATACCCGCCATAATGACGGGGACAATGTCTGGAGATGTGTCAATGAATGCCCTTTATGCTTCCGTATCGTCCGGCTCTGGTGGACGCACTCTTGACGATGAGATCAGGGCGCAGGACACCCATGGCGGCGATGCCGACACCCGACTTGGCTGTGCCGTACGAGGCGCCCAGGCAGGTGAAGACGATGGCTGCCGTGCAGCCCATGGCACCGAAAAAGGGCTGCGCAATGTCAGTACGAGAGCGTCTCTGGGTGTGCCTATGCGCCGGGATCCGATCCGATCGAATCGATGCCGGAGCCGGAACCGTCACCGCCGACAGGCAGACGGTTCGAGTGATGGGAGAGGGCACTAACCGCGTAGACGGGGCTGCGGAGGCGGCATTGTTAGCAATCCATCCATCGAACAAGTGCAGCGCATGCGCCTTGGTGATGTGCTGCTGGACAGGAGGGCTTGGGCGTTGGCTGTTGTAGGGGGGAGCTCGGCGTGTTTTGAGGGGAAGACAGGACGCCGGGCCCAACTAGCGGCTTACCAGAGGTCGGACATGGCGGCGGTTTGAGCGCGAGCTGCAGCGGCGAGCAGAGGGCTAAATAATCGATATTTCGGGGGCGATGGGGTGGGCTGCGCGATGGGAGCGGTGTGCTGGAAGACGGAGCTTCAATGTCGGGTGGATGTCGTCGATGGTTGACAGTTTGAGGTTGGCTCGGGCGAGGTGTTTCCAGGTTGCAGGTTGGTTGGTTGGCGCTGTGCCTTGGAGAGCTTTGCTCGGCGGCACCCCGGCACAGCACCTCAGCCACCGCAATTAGGTAATCCGGATGCCGGCCGAACCAAAGCCCATTCTGCCGAGGGCGACCGCCCAAAGTTTGCTGCAAGCAGGCCCCGTTTTTGCTGCCGATGGGCGAGCAATTCTTTTCCGTCGTCCCACGCGATCGCATTCTCTCACGGCATCCCATCCAACCCCAGGGCGAGCAAACGCAGTGAACCCTGGCGACAAGAAATCCCTACAAACCGTCATCCTTTCAATCACCGACCCACGCAACAATGTCTGCCGCCCAGAACGAGTCCGCCGCCTGGCCCAAGGCCGAGGACCCCGCGCTGGTCCAGGAGCTGCTCGACTGCGTCCAACAGGCCAGCCACTACCGCCAGCTCAAGAAGGGCGCTGTACGTGGCTTACAATCAATCAGTCAAGCAAGAGCATTGCTAACCAAGACCTAGAACGAGGCGACCAAGTCGATCAACCGCGGCACGAGCGAGCTGGTCATCCTCGCCGCCGACACCCAGCCGCTGAGCATTGTGCTCCACATCCCGCTCATCAGCGAGGAGAAGAACGTGCCCTACGTGGTAGGTCTTCTTCATAAAATAACAACGGACGACAAAAGCTAACGTGGTGCAGTACGTCCCCAGCAAGGTCGCCCTCGGCCGCGCCTGCGGTGTGTCGCGCGCCGTCATCGCCGTCTCCCTCACCTCGAACGAGGCCTCGGACCTCAACTCCAAGATCCGCGCCCTGCGTGATAAGGTGGAGCGCCTGGCTATGTAAGAGGCATTGGTGGAAGAGAAGTGGCATTCTGGAGGATGGATTGGATTGGTGGCCGGCAGCGCCTGGACGGTGAAACGCCTGCGCATGTCTGGTTCCGAGCTGGCTGCACAGAGCAGGATTTGGATCGTCACCAACCCGCTGTAGTCTAACAAGGGGACAAGGGGATTTAGGGAATACACTGCGTTTTCCCAGTTTCTCGATTCTCGATCCAGGGTTGGGGTTGCGGCACGCCTCGCTTTCCTCGATTTCCATTTGGCAAATCTGACTTGACGTGGGGCCTGCAGAATGACGCTGGGCCTGCGGGATGGGTCGGACCCCACATCCCCAAGACATCATCGGTGCCAGGTCGGGTCCCAAGTCGAGCGCCCGGTCGAGACGTGTGGCCGCAGAGACGTCTTATTAACCGGGTGATCTCCCAGAAACAGTACCTTTCTACTCGTTTGTTTGACCTTGTTTTACACAGAATAAACTGCTCAAACCACAAGCCATACGGATACCAGGTGCATCACCACTTCCGTTCACACTTCACAGTGACCCGGGCATGGTTTAACCCACACACACAAAACGACAAGCCATGCCGGGTCTGGCGCGCAAAGTCGTCATCTGCGCCGCCGTCGACGGGCTGGTGCTACACCCGCTCAACTCGCGCAAGGACCGGGACCAGCAGCAGCGCTCTGCCGCCCTCGCCCCAGTGCGCATCAAGTACGGCGACGCCTCCATCTCCCCTGTGCCGCGGGACGCGGCGCCCGATCTGTCGAGTCTGCCGCCGAATTCCTCGTTTGAGGCGTTTGGTATCGTCGGTACGTCTGTAGTTACTCTTATTTCCCCACCAACACAACCTCTGCTGGATACAACACAATACAAATACCTATCCATCCACGTCTGTAATAAACCGGAACTATCTGACTAAACTCTGTGTCTTCTCTCGTCATGTGGGCAGGCCTCATAACCGTCTTCCACCACAGCTACCTCATCTCCATCACCCGCCGCCAGCAGGTCGCTTCCCTCCGCGGCGGCAGCCTACCCATCTATGTCGTCACCGAGGTCGCGCTGACGCCGTGCGCGTCGCGGCACGAGGCCGCGCAGGCCGTCGCCAAGACGGCGGCTGCGCTGAGGGAAGGGAGCCTTTCATCTTCGTCGTCGTCGCCGCGGGAAGAGGAGGGGGGTGAGGTGTCGACTGCTGCTGCGAGCGGGGATGAGGGGGAGGCGCCGGGACCGTCTGAGATTGGCGGGGCGGGGGGTGGGGGGGTGAGTGCGGATGAGGGGGAGGTGATGAGTGAGGGGGAGGGGCTTCCTGCGGCGGCGGCGGTGGCGGGTGCCGGGCGGCGGAGCAGTGTTGCGCAGGATGTTATCGGGCGGAAGGGGAGCTACGGGCGGTTTGCGCAGCGCTGGTTTAGTCGGTCCGGGTGGGCGATGGATCAGAAGCGGACGATGGGGTTGAGCGCGGGCGACGGTGGTGGGGATAAGAAGGCTGAAAGTAAAGGGGCTGCCGTGCCGGCCAAGTTCAGGGACACCGCCGACGGCACCGCGGCCGCGGTCAGTCTGCTGCCGAAGCTGTTGCGGACGAGCCAGATCCTGTTTGGGACCAGCAAGACATTTTACTTCGCCTACGACCACGACATCACGCGCAGCATGGCGAACCCCAAGGTGCCTGAGACGCCGCTGGTGCCGCTGCATGAGCATGTCGAGCCGGCGTACTTTTGGAATCGCAACATCATCCAGCCGTTCATCGACGCCGGGGTAGACAGCCTGGCTCTGCCCCTGATGCAGGGCTTCGTGGGGCAGCGGACGTTTGTCGCGGATAGCCACCCCCCGCAGGATGACGGCGCGCACAAGGACTCTGTCGAGCTTAGTGACTTCGCCTCGTCCAGGGCTGCGTCCCCCTCGCCGCCGGAGAAGGCCACAGCCGAGATGCGGCCGACGGAGAAGAAGTTCGACATCACCGTCATCTCGCGACGCTCCGTCAAACGCGCCGGGCTGCGGTACCTCCGCCGCGGGATCGACGAGGACGGCAACGTCGCCAACTCGGTCGAGTCGGAGCAGATCCTCTCGCCGGCGGACGCGGCCTGGGATCCCAACGCCAAGGTGCACTCGTTTGTGCAGACGAGGGGGAGCATCCCGCTCTTCTTCACGCAGTCGCCGTACTCGCTCAAGCCGGTGCCGGTGATGCAGCATTCGCCCGACTCGAACTTTGCGGCGCTGAAGAAGCATTTCGAGGGCCTGGGCAAGCGGTACGGCTCGGTACAGGTTGTCAACCTGGTCGAGAAGCACGGCGTTGAGGCGCCGCTCGCCGAGTTGTACGAGCGGAGCATCCAGCGGCTCAATGAAGAGTCCGGGGCCGAGGCGGACAAGGTCGGGTTCGAGTGGTTTGACTTCCACGCCGTCTGCCGCGGCATGAAGTTTGAGAACGTCTCGTTCCTCCTGCAGATCCTCGGCAGCCAGCTGGAGAGTTTCGGGAGCTCCGTGTCGGTCAATGACCGCCTGCAGGCGCAGCAGAAGGGCGTGCTCCGGACAAACTGCATGGACTGCCTCGACCGGACCAACGTCTGCCAGAGCTCGTTCGCCAAGCACATGCTCGACCTGCAGCTCAAGGAACAGGGCTTTGACATGGGCGCGCAGGCAGACCAGGAGAATGCCTGGTTCAACACGCTCTGGGCTGACAACGGGGATGCCATCTCCAAGCAGTACGCTTCCACGGGCGCCATGAAGGGTGACTACACGCGGACGAGGAAGAGAAACTACCGCGGCGCGCTGACCGACGCCGGTCTGTCGCTAACACGGCTTTTCAATGGGTAAGATGATAGTCAACATGTGTGACATTCGACTTTTGCTAATGCCTACAGCATGTTCAACGATTTCTTTCTTCAAGCCAGCATCGACTTCCTGCTCGGCAACGTCACCTCGCTCGTGTTTGAGGAGTTTGAAGCCACCATGATGACCAAGGACCCAGCCGTGTCGATGCAAAACATGCGCCAGCAGGCCATCGAGCTCTGCCAGAAGCGCGTCGTGGCCGACGAGGCCGAGGAATTCATCGGCGGCTGGACGATGCTCACGCCACGCGCGCCCGACACAGTGCGCAGCGCCTCCCTCGAGGAGGCCGTCCTCCTCCTGACCGACGTGGCCCTCTACCTCTGCCGGTTCGACTGGAACCTCGACAAGGTGTCCTCGTTCGAGCGCGTCGACCTAGCACACATCCAAAAGATCAAGTTCGGCACCTACATCACCTCGACCATCTCCCCGGCCCAGACCGACGACATGCGCAACGTCGGCCTGGTGGTCGAGTACAAGCCCGGGCTGACCGACATCACGCGCGTCAACACGCGCTCGCTGTCGTCCATGTCGGGTACGCCCAGAGCCCACGGTGAGTCAGACGAAGCCGCCAAGCAAGACGCCGAGGAGTCCGCGCCGGCAACGTCGGGCATCGCCGGGTTTCTCACGCGCCGCCCCCAGACGACGCCGCCGCGAAAGATTGCGCTCAAGGCGCTGCACAGCCAGACGTCGGCGGCCGACCCCATGGCGGCGAAAAACAGGCAGGACGAGCCGGGCGCCATCACCCGCCTAACCGAGATCCAGCAGGTGGTGCTGATCGCGGCCGAGATCGAGCGGCTGGCGATGCTGAACCAGCCGCGGCCGGCGGGCAAGAACCAAGAAGAAGCCGAGCTGATGGTGAAGGGGGATATCATTTCGCTGGCGGAGGCAAAGAAGAATACCACGCTCTTGGAACAGCTGGGGCATTCGATTATGAAGCTGGTTTGGGCGTAGCCGATGGCTGAAAGACATGGCTTGTTCGTTCGTTCGTTCCCTGTATAGATCGATCCATCACATCTAGGTAGTTAGATGATAGAACGCTTAATCATCATCATCCTCCCCATCTTCCAGCGCCGCATCCTCCGTCCTGTAGAGGTGCATCTGATAGCGCATATTCTCCAGCGCGATCGGGTAGTCCAACCCGTCACTGGCCAGGCGGAACCACACCGACTCGTGCGACTCGACCTTGGTCCACCGCCGCCCGTTGACGGGCTCGCGCCGCGTGGCCAGCAGCACCCGGTCGAGCAGCCAGCGCATCGGGTAGCGCTTGGCTTCCTTGCCGATGGTGGTCTCGGAGTAGCTGCCGGGGCTGTCTACGACTAAAAGCAAGGAGCCGAAGGGGATGGTGGCGGTGAGGTTGAGCAGGAAGGCGGTGGTTTTGCCGATGCCGCTTGCGGTGAAGAGCTCGTTGAGGGTGAAGAGGATTGTGACGAGGAGGGGGGTGGTGGTTCCCAGGAGGGACGGGAGGATGTCTCTGTCGAGGGTGACGGCGTCTTGCTGGAGGAAGGTTGGGGTCAAGTATGAGGGGGGGACCATGGCGGCGTTGGAGAGTTTGGCTGCTTCGCTGGCGTATTTGGATATCGGGGGCGGGGTGGTGAGGGCTGTGGTGAGTTTGGTGATGACTGTTTCCCAGGGGCCCGAGTCGAGGAGGGTGATGGAGCCGGATAGGGGGGAGGGGTGCTGGTTGAGGAAGGCGCCGAAGGCGACGAGTTCGGCTGCGCCGCCGCCGATGGAGAGGATTTTAAGTTGTCGTAGTGATTTTGCATCATCGCTGGGTGCTGTCCCTGTCTCGTTGCCATCATCATCATTTTTTGTGGTGTTGGCTGGTGATGGTAACGAGAGCGGTTCCAGGTGCTCTCGTATCCCCTCCAACACCGAGGCATAGCACAGAGCTCGTGTCGGACTCCATCGCGCTGCATACACAGCCAAGTGGTCTGGGTCGCCAAAAGCCCTCGCAAAGTCTCGGTCGTAGAGTGCCTGTTTCACCGACTGCAGGGTGGTGGTGAGCTCTGACGACGAGAGGACCTCGTTGAAGGCATGTCTGAACACATCCAGGGCACGCTGCTGGTGTCTGCGGTCATCGTCAGACAGCCCCTGTTTTTGGTCTGGCTCATCCTGGGTGTCCCTGGACGAGACCGGAGGTTGCGTCTTCTTTTGCTGGGGTTTCTTGTTGTTGGTTTTGTTGGTCTTGGCCTTTGCCCCCGAGGGAGCCCCTTTTTTACCAGCCATCCTGGCGATTGCTTTGTTTAGATACTGCTGGTTTCGGTGTTGAGCTTTTCAGCCTCATCTCAGAGTGGAGGTCAAAACCACGATGTTGAAATTATTTAGGCTGAATTCATCGCCATGGCCGTGGGATGAAACGAGGCCGATATCGATCTGCCCCACCTCGAAAATTTGGTGTTTGGGCTCAGGCGCTCGCTCGGGGGTGATCCTAACCCTTACTAAGTAGCAATCGACAACCCAGACGGACAATGCCGGGCTCCTCCGACTTCAATCGAACACCGTTTTCTTCTTCCCTCCCGGCTTCTCAGTCGAGAAAGCGAAGATTGGCCGTCGTACAGTAAGCACGGTTTCAGCGCCGCAACCGGCTTTGTCAGTGCACATTCTCCCATGAATAAGTCCGTCTCAGCCAAAGCCGCAGCCAATGGCGCTCCTTGCCGCCAGCACAATTCCATGGCGCGGCAGTCGCTTCATTGCCCCGCCATCCATGAAACCGTCTGCTCGGCAGCCAAATGGTCGCATCAAAGCCCGTGATTCGTCGGCTGCAAACATCTTGAGGAAGGCGTTTCGACTTTGAGAAGCCCCTCCAGAGACGGCTTGGCATGTGAGGAAAAGCCCTCACCGATAGGAGACGCCAGATTGGTAGGCGACCTTCACCGCGGAGATCTGGGCGCTGAGTGAGCGAGCATGTCAGTTGCTGCTTGTTGATGATTGATCAGCTCCCACGCATTGGCATTGGTTATCACCCATGGATGGCAACACATCTCCACGGATGCCGCGCGGTAACTCTTTTTACCTCCTTCCCTGCGGTCCCTGGAGAGGTGCAAGATTTTGAAGGACTGTGAAAACTGCAGTCCATGGAACGCCGGCGATCGGCTCTTGGGCAACGTTAGTCCTCGACGTCAGAGCGCCCCGCCGAGCTCCGGTCAGGGGCAAAATGGAGTGAAAACACAAATCAGACCGGGGATGGCACGAACCGGTAGAGCTCAGCCCCGAGTCACCTCTGAACTCCACCGTGGCATTCATCCGGGCGAACCAGAGGCCCCACGGCAGCTCGCGGCTTCCCAGCAGTGGGCGACTGGGCGTGGGCTCCCTACGCTTCCCCACCTGCCTGATCCATGAGGGTGTCGACACCCCCAACGCGGCGGGTTCGTGGGACACCACATAAAACTATCACCCCACCTTTCTCGCTCTCCCAGCTTCTCCCCTTCGCATCCTCCTCCCAAAGATTCTGCCCACCCGCAAACCCGACCCTTTTTGCACGTCTGAAGCAGCACAGAAACCGCAAACATGGGTTACACCGACGTCGACACCCTCGCGATCAACACGATCCGCGTGCTGGCGGTAGGTTGCTTACCTTGCCTACTCACTGCCCCTCCCGACAAAAAGAACCCCGCCCCCGCCAACGGGCACGCTTCTGCTTCTGCCCCACCACGAGCGAAGATGAGAGGGCTGTTTTCTCAGGCTCACGGCGTCGCACGGCGAAGAAGATGTCAAATATGAGCATATACTTACAGGCATCTTTCTCTCCAGGCCGATGCCACCGCGCACGCCAACTCGGGCCACCCGGGTGCCCCAATGTAAGCTCCTCGACACGGCCTGGCCTGGCCGCCGATTCCGGACCAGAAATCGCTAACCCGAATTAGGGGCATGGCTCCCGTCGCCCACGTTCTCTTCAACAAGTTCATGAAGTTCAACCCCAAGAACCCCGACTGGCTCAACCGGGATCGCTTCGTTCTCTCGTAAGTTCGCAGGCTTACCTTTGTTGGGACAATATTTGCTCTCTTGGGACAAATTGGCTCACATCACCCCTCAGCAACGGGCATGGTTGCATGCTCCAATATGCCCTCCTCCACCTCTACGGCTATGCCGTCTCCATGGATGACCTCAAGGCCTTCCGGGTGAGTTTTCGTGTCCCCGCATCCGGCACGGCATATTCTCTGACATTGCTCCAGACTGTTGACAGCATCACCCCCGGCCACCCCGAGGCCCACGACACTCCCGGCATTGAGGTCACCACCGGCCCGCTCGGCCAGGGTATCAGCAATGCCGTCGGTCTCGCCATGGCCCAGGCGCACACGGCTGCCGTCTTCAACAAGCCGGGCTTCGACCTGGTTGACAACTACACATATGCCTTCCTCGGCGACGGCTGCCTGATGGAGGGTGTCTCGTCCGAGGCCTGCTCCTTGGCCGGCCACCTCCAGCTCGGCAACCTGATTGCCGTCTGGGACGACAACAAGATCACCATTGACGGTGACACCAACCAGGCCTTCACCGAGGACGTCGTGAAGCGGTACGAGTCGTACGGCTGGCACGTCCTGACGGTCGAGGACGGCGACCACGACCTCGCCGGCATCGAGGCCGCCTTCAAGAAGGCCCAGGAGGTCAAGGACAAGCCCACCCTCATCCAGCTCAAGACCATCATCGGTTTCGGCTCCAAGCAGCAGGGCACCCACGGCGTCCACGGCTCGCCCCTCAAGGCGGACGACATCAAGCAGCTCAAGGAGAAGTTCGGCTTCAACCCCGAGCAGAGCTTCGTCGTGCCCCAGGAGGTCTACGACCTCTGCAACAAGGCGGCCGCCTCCGGCGCTGCCCACGAGGAGGAGTGGAACAAGCTGTTTGCCAAGTACGCCGAGCAGTACAAGGCTGAGCACGCCGACCTGTCCCGCCGCCTGAAGGGCGACCTTCCCGAGGGCTGGGAGAAGCACCTCCCCACCTACACTCCTGCCGATGCGGCTGTTGCGTCGCGGAAGCTCTCCGAGACCGTCATCAACAAGATCTTTGATGCCATCCCCGAGCTTGTCGGTGGTTCCGCCGATTTGACCGGCTCCAACCTCACCCGGTGGAAGGGCGCCATCGACTTCCAGCCCCCCGCGACTGGCCTCGGCACCTACGCCGGCCGGTATATCCGCTTCGGTGTGCGTGAGCACGGCATGGGCGCCATCCTGAACGGCATGGCTGCCTACGGCACCATCATCCCCTACGGCGGTACCTTCCTCAACTTCGTCTCGTACGCTGCCGGCGCCGTCCGTCTGTCTGCCCTCTCCCGCGTGCGCGTCATGTGGATTGCGACACACGACTCGATCGGTCTCGGCGAGGACGGCCCTACCCACCAGCCCATCGAGACGCTCACCCACTTCCGTGCTCTGCCCAACTGCATGGTCTGGCGCCCGGCCGACGGCAACGAGACCAGCGCCGCTTACTACGTCTCCCTCGTCTCCAAGCACACGCCCAGCATCATGGCGCTCTCGCGCCAGAACCTGCCGCAGCTCGAGGGCTCTGTCATTGACAAGGCCATCAAGGGCGGCTACGTGCTCCACGAGCAGGAGGGCGCCGACATCACGCTGGTGTCGACTGGTTCCGAGGTGTGCATCTGCATTGACGCCGTCAAGGAGCTCGCCGAGAAGCACAACATCAAGGCCCGCGTTGTCTCGATGCCCTGCATGGAGGTGTTCGACACGCAATCCAAGGAGTACCGCCTCAGCGTGCTCCCCGACGGCATCCCGTCGCTGTCGGTTGAGGTCATGAGCACCATGGGCTGGGAGAAGTACACCCACGAGCAGTTCGGTCTCAACCGTTTCGGTGCCTCGGGCGCGTACAAGGACGTGTACAAGGCAAGTTGTTCCGGTCTTTTCGTTTTACCACGGCATGCTAACGTATCTGCTTCCAACAGAAGTTCGAGTTCACCCCTGAGGGCATCGCCAAGCGGGCGATCGCCACCATCGACTTCTGGAAGGACGTGCCCAACATCCGCTCGCCCATCAACCGCGCCTTCCAGCAAATCCTCTAAACGGAGGGTGCTGGCGGGAAGGGTAGTGGTGTATCGGGCGAATAGTGGAAAACACGTCGATATAGCGATAGACATGTCTTGGGGAAGAAAAAGGACTGGGTCTGATGCAGGGAGCCATCGGAAGGGTTATGTCTGGTGTTGTCGGAATATGCGGTTATGAACACTCGCCGTTGATCTTGGAAGCAAATAGACTTTTGCGCTGCTCAAGTTTCTGATGTGATGATGTGTTGCTGTGCTGTTGCTTATGGCCGTGATCTCAGTAGCAGTTGGGAATGTGTTTGTGGTTCAAGTTCCGAGTACGGAGTGCTGTACCTACCCCTGCGGCAGCAGGGGTCAAGACGCACAGGGCAGCTGTTGTGGGGCCTTGGGTATGGCATCCCTGTCGTTCCTGCGGCGTCCTTGGAACTGCCACCTCTCATGTGGTGCGACAAGCTGCTGCTTCCTGCAACACAACACTAATACAACGAATCCCGAGGATATCGACGGCCATCTGACGTGGGACGATTGCGCTTGCTTACAACCAAAACCATCTGATCCAGTGAACAACAACATAGCCACCATGGACGAAGATAAGGCCAAGGCCGAGAAGATGGCCGCGGCCAAGAAGAAGGTACTTTACCTACCTTACCTCCTATCACACTCGTACAATTCCAGCATCGCGCATGCTGACAATTTACGGCGATGACCAGTTTGACCAAATGAGAAAAGCAAAGGCCAAAAAGGCCGGAGGCGGCAGCAGCAAGAAGGGGGGTGGTGAAGCAGCCGCGACCCCCGCCCCCGCCACCACCACCACCGACGAGGGCGCCCCCTCGTCGCCAGCGACCGCCGAGCCGACTGCTGTAGATGTCGATGTCGATGCCGATGCCGATGCTCCCGCTGAGAAGAAGGAGGACGAGGAAAAAGACGCGACTGAGGAGTTCCCCTCCATCCCTGAAGACGCCACTCCCCCTCCTGCTACGTCAACGTCAACAACCACGACACCCTCCCTGGCGCAGCAGTCCAAGGCGCGGTCGACTTCGTTCAGGCAGGGGTCTGTCTCGCTTCCGGCGCCGCCGCTGTCCCCAGGTGCGGGTTCTGCGGGTGGTGCGGGCGCGGGGCTGGGCCTGTTCAGTCCCGAGGGGGAGACGGCGCCGGATATCTACCGGAAGCATGTGTCGAGGATTGAGGAGCTGGAGAGGGAGAATAAGACGCTGGTGAGGGAGGTGAGGGATGCGGAGAAGAGGTGGCAGAGGGCGGAGGGGGAGTTGGCGGATTTGAGGGAGGGGGGTGGGGAGGGGGATGGGGGGAGTGGTGGTGTGGCTGGGGAGGGGGGAGGTGAGGTGGACAAGTTGGTAAGTCCATATATACACACATCACTTCATGCCGAAGTTAATCGGTTTACTGACCGAGTCCCCTCGCAGAAAACCGACCTCGCAGCCCTGCAACGCCAAAACGCGCAGCTCCAAGCCCAGCTCTCCCGCGGCCGCCACGGCGCCTCCCCCTCCCTCTCCATGTCGGCCCCGCCCCCGACAACCGAGCTCGAGGCCCAACTGCGCAGCAAATCCGCCACGGTCGAGACGATGGAGCTGGAAATGTCGCGGCTGCGCGCCCAGGTCGAGCGCCTCTCCGTCTCGGCGTCCACCCCGTCGGAGCAAATCACCGCGCTGGAAGAAAAACTCGCGCGCGCCGAGCAAGCCGCGGGCCTCGCGCAGCGCGAGCTGCATGACGTGAAAGCCGAGCTGGAGCAGGCGTCGAAAAAGGCAGTCAAAGAGGGCTCGGAGCGGGCGTCGGCTGAGACGAAAGCGCGGTCTCTGGAGCAGCAGGCGGCGGAAGCGACCGCCGCGAAGGAGGAGCTGGCGAAAAAGGTGGAGGCACTCGAGAAGAAAGTCGCCACCCTGACGACGCTGCACAAAGAGCAGGACGGGCGGACACAGACGCTGCGCAAGGAAAAGGAGCGCGCCGAGAGGGAGGTTGGGGAGGTGAAGGGGAAATTGGAGCGGGTGGAGGCGGAGAATTTGAGACTGCGGAAAAAGGATGCGGCGGAAGGTGGTGGGGATGATGAGGGGGTGGACGAGCTGGAGGATGAAGGGAGGGTGCGGCTGGAGAAGAGGGTCAGGGAGCTCGAGGCGGAGAATGCGGAGCTGAGGAACGGGATTTGGAGGGAGAAGAGGAGGGAGATGCAGGTCGGGCCGGAGGAGGCTGCTGGTGCTGCTGGAGGGAGGTTTGAGACGGTTGATCTTGGGGGTGTGGCGTCGCCAGCGGCGGCGGCGAGGAAGGGCGGCGCGGTGGGGTTGGGGGATTTCTTCGCGAGTGGGTTGAATGCGTTGACGGGGGCTGCTGCTGGCGGTGCTGGTCATGGGCACGGGCACGGGCATGGGCATGGGCATGATGAGGGGTTGTTGGAGGATGATGATATGGAGTTCGATGAGGAGGCGTTCCGGCGGGCGCAGGAGGAGGAGCAGAAGAAGAGGATTGAGAGGATCAAGGAGATTAAGCGGTCGTTGAAGAATTGGGAGGGATGGAGGCTTGATTTGGTTGAGAACCGGAGGGGCGGGGGAGAGGGGATTGGGGAGATTTTTGAGGTTTGAGTGGTGGGATGGGGGATGGGGTTAGAGATGGCAGTGTGCTGGAAGAATACCATATTATTTTTCTTTTATCGTCAGATCTTGGTGGGTGTAGTGGTTCCTAGAGTGAGTGGGCTTCAGTCTGTCAGGGGCCAAGTCAGTCCTCGTGTATCGCTAGCACTAGTCACAGTATTTAGTGAATGACGAACATCCCCTTCCTTGGTTGGGGGCAACGTCAAAGCCTCTATTTCGGTCATTTATTAGGAAACGATGAACTGTGGGTAGCTCATCAGGCAAGCTCGTTGTTTTGTCTTTTGACCCTCTCGAGCGAGACACAACATCGCTGATTTACCGCTGACTGTTCTTTCCTACGTTAGTCTCGTCCACCGACTTCCTTCGTTTGTATCGAGTTGAACTCACCCGTCCCTTCCTATGCCACTGCCTCTCGTTGCATAAATTGCCGCCCCCCAGCAGTTTTGGATTTCTTGTTCTTCCACGACATAATTCGGCTTCATTCTAGTAATTACCGGTTCCCCTTTATCCAAGCCACTTCATTCCTTGCCTCGCCAGTTCAGATAAAACTTCCAGAACGAAGCAGCCATGGGTCCAGCACCTCATCTGTCGCCCTCGGCCCCGGAGGACCGTCGCCGGCCGAATGGCGGGTACCCAGAGGATCTGTACTCGGCCAATCCAGACTTCGACAATACTCCCTGGCCCGCCGACGCCGACGCAAATCACTTTCACGCCGTGATGAGCAAGGTCGATCTGCGCAGCTTCGGGCCCGCGGGGGAGTTGCCGCCCCCGACCTGCCGGGAGGTCGTCTGCAACGCGATGGCCTCGGTCCGGTTTCTCGACGATCTCGGAGAGGACATCATCATGAAGAGGAGCCTCGGGATCGACAGATACGGCCGTCTCTGCAAAGTCGGCCGGTCTGACTTGGACTTCCGCGACATCTTCTGCCAGTTTGTCGCCGGCATCCGGTGGAAGCTGAGGCACGAGATGAGGCAGCGCGCGCCGGCGCATTTCGTCAGGGAGAGAATCGAGGCATATATTAGTGACCTCCGCTCCTATGGCGAGCCCGACGTTCATTCTCCCGAGAAGCTGCCGAGTCTCGGTGTGCGATCCGACAACTCTGGTGCGGTGAGGAGGCTGTACGACGAGGCGCAGATCTGCCTCTCCGCGCCCGACTTTGGCATCCAGAATATTCAGGCGCTTCATGCTCGATGCAGACCGGCGGCGGCCGAGTTGGAGGACCTCATAACGCTGGCTGAGGGCGTGGCGCAGGACCTGGCGGAGAAGGGGTCATCCGACAGTTGTGATGCCATGCTCGAGATGCGGCGGTCCGTGGGGCTGGCTTCCAATTCGATGGAGAGAATGTTCGAGGAGCAAGCTCTGCTGTGGCGGTCTGTGCGACGGTCTCCCGCGATGGAGAAGATGCTCGAGCAGGATATACATCGGGCCAGGACGGTGATATCGGGCGACGAGACCGTTCACACACTGCTCTCCTACACTATCCACCTAAAGAACGAGTTGGAAGCCGCCATCCATGGTTTCCCTCGGCTGGGTTCGACGTGAGCGCAGGCGAGAAGCTAGCGGTAGGAATTGTCACTACTTGATGCGGTGATGAATGAGCGCCGGGAGTGGGACGTTTGGTAATGGCATTGGCTAGAAGGATTGACTGGAAGGTAGAGCGGGTGGGCAAACGAAACCGCTGGAATAATCTCGGTTTCAGGAGCGTAGAGTGCGTTTTGTTTTCTCATTGGCCTCGGTGATGCTACCAGGGGGTCATGATCAAGTAGGTAATAAGAAGTTGCCTGGCCTCATCCACTTCCGTCGAGCGAGCTCACGTCTACGTGATCAAAAGCCTCCGCTCGTTTATTAAACTGGCAAAACCTCTGGCCTGCGTTGCCAATTTCCTGCCTCCTGCCTCCTACCCTCTCCGCCCCTTAAGCCACCCACTGCTCAGCTTCTCGGCAGAAAACTACAACGAAACCCCCAACACCTTCGGCAATCCAACTCCCTCCTACCGACCACCCATTTTCCTCCACCCTCCCCTCCACCCAAACCACCTCCTCTCTGTACCTCTCTCCAGCCGGTTCAAGATCGTGGAGAGGCGTTTCGAGGCAGACTAGCGGGATTGCTACATCGAAAGCGATCTCCTGGTT
Source organism: Parachaetomium inaequale (assembly GCA_033296685.1). NCBI lineage: Eukaryota > Fungi > Ascomycota > Sordariomycetes > Sordariales > Chaetomiaceae > Parachaetomium > Parachaetomium inaequale. The sequence continues at coordinate 64,115 of MU854400.1, read as the reverse complement.
TTCGGAATTCTCAACAAGAACAATACCAGTTTGCCGATACCAAGAACGAACAGCCCGGTGTTGCGAATATCGAGACGTAAGTGATTCTGCTTCTTGCGAGCTTACACCTTGTCTCTCCCATTCTTCCTCTCTCTCCCGCTCTGTCTCCTTCTCCCCGTGGTTCCCCACGGAAATTTTCCCCTCCTCCGCAGGCAAAACCCGTCCCTTGGTTCCAGTCGCTTTTCTTTCATCCGAGTTGCCCACCTTCCCGGCTACCTTACCACATTTCCTTGCTTCACTGGAAGTTGAGGTTCATGGGAGCACAAAATAACTGATCAAAACAGGCTTCTTGCCGCTTTCATTTGCTTGGACCAATACACTATCGAAAAATTTGGGTAAGCATGTATCCTCAGGCTCCTTTCGTACAGCGGATTTTAACTTCAACGGCCAGGAAACCTTGGGATCGGCTTTTCCAAACGTCGTCACGCACGAGGCTTGACACGAGATCGACCCTGCAACGTTCAAATGAACCGCATCTCGAACCGGGTCGACCAGAAGAACGGTCTTGACGATGGAGGAGTCACGCCAGCTCTCGGCTTTGCGCCCCCAGTCACCACCCGCAAGACGGGGACCCTACATGAGTGACGGCAACTCCCGTCTTGTCTCCCCATTTGCCAGCATCGGGGCTCAACATAGGGCGCGCTTCGCTTCTGCTTCTCGCGGGGCATCACCCAACGACTCGGAGGAAAGCAGCACTGGGATGCCTCCCGTTGAGGAACCGAAACATGATGCGGAGGGCAGCGATCAGAGTGATAACAACATGGAGGATGACGACACTGCGGAGGAGGAGTCGGAGAATGGCGAGGCGGAGGATCACGAAATGGGGGACGGCAACGCGGCGGTGGATGATGGCGCGGCAGGGAATGAGGCGGTCGCGCCCGGGTCTTCGACCGATGACAAGCCCGATGAGGAGCCGCTAAAAGCTGATTCTCCGTGGCCTGACGAACCGTCTAGAGAGATGGTCCTCCGGTTGGCGGAGTGCTCGTGGCTGGATGAGCGTCTGGCCAGTGGCCAGCGTCCTGACCCAACGGCGAGAGACGCTATCATGAGCGCATTCTCATCTCTCCACTTCCTGGACTGCCTCAAAGGGTCTGCGCTCAATTCCGACAATCTAGGGATTGATCATGCCGGCCATGTTTTTGAGATTCGCCCTGACGGCTGGGTGCAACGCGACTACCGCCGCGACTTTTCCGACCTGCGTTCAACCCTCCGGCGGAAAGCAAGTGATGCGTCGGCAACCGACGAAATCAGGAAACAGATTCGGACGTACATGGACTTCGATGCTACCGGCCTCCTTTGGGAAAGCGCTGATGTAGAGACGGAGAATCTGGTCCGTCTCGTTCGGGATATGGTGCGGCAAAACGACTTTGCGGTTCCCAAGCTCAAGTCGATCCGGGCCGAATGCGAGAAAGCAATGGCAGAGATGGGCAAGACAGTAGCTCTGGCAAATGCTGTCAAGCAGGATTTGCTCGACACAGGCTCAACCAGTTTGAAGAGGTGGAAACAACTGCGGAGCATTGGACGGCGCCTGGGATGGAGCATCGGAAGAATGGCTGTGCCGGAAATGCCGACTCCCAAAGACATTGACGAGCTTGTCGAAGACATAACTCAGGATTCTGCTTCATACCACCGATGCTTCGGATACACTTTGAAGTTGAAGTGGGATCTGGACAGCGCCATCGATGACCTCTCTTATTAGAAGTCGCGATTACTGCTGGTGGTCCCAATGGGGATGCGGCGAGGGCTTTCCGGGGTTGGAAAACGCACAGTCGAGTTCTCAGATGCGCGGAAAACAACTTCTGGTTGTTTTGTGGTCTCGGAACAACAACTGGGAGAATGAGGCGTTGACGCAGGGTTAGTGGAGCTCTGGGATGTGCTGCACAACTGGCATCGTTCATGGCGATGACTTCTCGCGAATAGAGGAATGGAGTTTTCTGGGCAAGGGAGTTGACAGCATTCAATGGGTTCCACACAAGAATGACGACCGGGAACAGAGGGTTGAGGAGGGACGGGAGTTTACATTTCATCTCCTCGTTGCTGATTTGCCGGAAACGCTTTCGAAGAGTTCATCGTTACCAAAAGCATTGATATTTCTCATCCTTTTTCTTTCTACGCCTCAGAAGCAATGGTATTACACCACGAAGGGCCTGCAACACCCAAATAGATGACACTTTTCATCCTCAAGCTTCCTTTTGCTCGTGATCTCACCACCCCCTCAAGAACCCGTGTTCCATTCCCAGTGAGTACGATGCCCCTGATGTCTTCTTGCCTCTAGCTAATCCTCGGAACCGTCTATTGAAGCAACCCCCTCCTACCCACACCCTATAGCCACCCACTCCTCAACCTTTCCGCAAAGAACTGCATCATAGGCAACACCTCCTCCCGACTCCGCGGCATCCCATCATCGTTCCGCTTCCACCTGGCCACTTTGACCTCCTCAAACTCCCTCTCCAACAACTCCTCCGCATCCACATCCACCGCCTCACTCTCCCTTCCACAACAAACCAACACCGGCGTCTTGGCCTTGCCCAACCCACTCACAGTAGGCACCATCGACATGGGCAGCGCCCCGCCAACCGAAACCACCCCCTTGAACGCCCTCCCCTTATCCTCCCCACCCGCGCCGACCTCCTCAACCTTAGGAGGCGACCTCAACAAACTCCCCAACCCCAGCGCGAGACTTCCCCCCTGCCCAAACCCAAAAACCATCACATCCCCCACTCCCCACCCGCACTTCCCGACAAGCACCTCCCCAACAAGCCTCTCCAGGACCCACGCCCGTGCCCTCTCAAACCCCGGGTCGGGATCGACCTCCCCGGCGCGGGTAAAGGTCAGGTCATCGCCCCAGTGATACCCCTGCGCGTCTTCTGACGAGTCAGGGGAAGAGAGGAGCGCGGCGGGCAGCGGGGCCGTGCCGCGGACTGAGATGCCCAGCACGCCGGGGAGGGCGAGGTTGCGGGCGAAGGAGGAAAAAGCACCTTTATCCATCGGGGGAGTTAGCTACGTTCGCTAGTACTAGTACTACCTTATTGGTTACCGGGAGAGGCGGGAGAGGGGCTGACGTACGTTCCGAGTCGCCCAGGCCGTGGAAGAGGAGGAGGATGGAGGTTGTGGACTCTGGCGGGTTGGGGTAGACGAGGGAGAGGGGGCTGCTGCTGGGACTGGACGAGGTTGTTGGTCTGAAGGTTGGGTGGGAGGGGAGGATGGCGGCAAAGTCCTCTTCTGTGGGGATTCGGGTGGGCGGCATTTTCGTGTCTTTTTTTCTCGTAGGTGTTGAATGGTCAATTTGGTTGTTTGTGTTTTTAGCGAGAAGGTTGATGAGGTTCCAGTTGGCGCTCGGAGAGGAAGTTGCGTAAAGTGGGGCGCGCTCCGTCTTGGCAGACGGCGCTCGGCTGCCGGGTGGAGCCATATCGGCGGGGGTGGAGCCGGGGGCTTCCGGACATGCGTCGTGTAAGTCACGGTGGGAGAGGATGGGAACGGAGCCCAGATATTTGCACCTGCTGGATCTTTTACGGGGCCAGCTTCCTTCCCTCTCTCGAAACCTCCCACAGCAGCCAGCTAATCCATCCATCTTCATCCATCTCCATTCTTCTCCATTCAAGCCCATCCATCTCCCCGCGACGACCACAGACAAAGTCCATCAACCTCAACCACTTCCACGGCACAACAACCATGGCGCGCGTAAGAACATCGACAAACGCAGCCCGGCGGTCTCACAGTGGCAGCGACAAGTCGCGGAATCGGAACCATTTCGCCCGAAGCCGGAAGCGCCTCGACAATCCCGTCTTCAAGGAGATCGACGTCGCACACCGGGTCCGTCTAGTCTCCCCCAACCAACACCCCTTCTCCCCCAACCAACAAATCTTCCCCCCCCCAACTTTTTCTTCCTCGCCGTCTCCCCATTCCCTTCCCTTCCCTTCCCTTCCATTCCCTTTTCTAACCATCTCAACAGGCCCGCGAAAACGCCCACACGGCCCTCGCCGTGTCGCTGTGGCGGAAACTGCAACTACCAAGCTACGAGCTCCTGGTGACGCGTCCGTCGATGGCGTCGTGGAACTGGCGCCTCTGCCTGCAGACTATGCTGGTCAGGCCGCCGCTATGAGGGTCAGCAGAACGCCACCCCCTCGAGTGTGTTCTAGTTCGCGATGCTGACTGCGTGGAAAAAGGGTGTAGATTGTGCGCGGGTGATTGGGGATGTGTACATAGGATTGGGGGCGCGAGTAGACGTCTGGGTATATCGTCTATCCATCTAGGTACTAGACAGCGGTTTTGTAGCAATACGGAGCGGAAGCGGCACCAATAGAGTCATTTCATCGGGTCTGGCCCATCCAAACACACCCGCTACGACCAAGAAGTGAAACTCAAAAAAAGCAAATACCCAACTCAGTCAGTGACCAACGCCATGCTCCAAAGAAACAAACCCTCATACCCTCACATCCCCACCCTCCTCCCTCGCCCGCAACCGCGAAGGCCCAGGAACCATCTGCGACCAGCCCCCCGCCGCATCCCACTTCCCCGCCCGGGTGTAATCCCCCCTCTGGCTGCCCTGCATCCACGCAAACCGAAAGTACTCATTCACGTGCAAATCCTCGTCCCTCACCCAGGTCACATTCGACACCTCGCCGACGCCCTCGTAAAAATACTTCCTGAACCGCTCCACGTCATTCACGAGCACGCTGATGCCGTCGTACGTGCCCGGCGGCGAGTCCCACGCGAAGGTAATACTCGTGTTCCCAGCAATCGCAGGCACCCCGATCGACGGCAGCGGCGAGTCCAGCGGGGCGTCGGCGCGGAGGTCGTAATCGGTCTGTAGCACAGGGTCGAAGCCCCAGCGGGCGATGCCGTTGATGAAGAGGCCGATGAGCAGGCCCTGGTAGAGGAGGGAGGGCCGGATCTGGATGGCTGTTCCTGGCAGTAAAAGGAGGGCCAGGATGTAGTGGTGGATGCGCAGGTTGAAGTCTGGGAGGGCGACGCAGATGATGATGGCGAGGACGAGGAGGGCGTAGAGCTTGAGGTTGCGGATGAGGCGGGCTTCTTGGCGGAAGAACCAGATTTGGGACGAGGCGACGGCGACGAGGACGAGGATGATGACGGCGAGGGCGGCGTGCGCGCCGGGCTGCTGGTTGAGGTCGCGCGGCGTGAGGCGGTTGATAGGGATGAAGTCGAGAGTATAGTTGGTCAGGGCGCCCACCCAGGCGGCGCCGAGCCAGATGACCGTCTTCTCGACCTGCGCCGTGAGGCCCTTGAGCGTCCGCCGGACGCCCATCTTGTCGTACATGACCCATGCGACGAACATGGCCGGCAGGAACCTCCCAATCTCAGTGGTGAAAAGCGAGGGTATGTCTCGATGGCTGGGGGTGTCGGTCGCCATGCCCACGGTCCAATAGAGGACTGTGAAGACGGGGAAGAAAAACAGGGCCGGCGAGGTGACAAAGAGCGAGAAGACGGCGGTAAACACAACGGAAATGGCAAGCAGCGACCAGACCACATCGCGGCCCTCGCACTGGATGTCCGGCTCGAAGGTGAATGACAGCGGAAAGTACGAATCGAAGCCGATGCTCGTGATGCCGTTCCTCGTCGTGCTATTGAAACCCGAGTTCCGTCCGATCAGTTTGACCACGCCGCACCCGCCATTGGTGTTTGAGATGAGGCCCGCGTGGATGGCCGAGCCGCAGATATACGAGTCGCCGCGGTAGACGGCCGTCGCATTCCCCGACTCGGACGGGCCGCCGATGACGAGCGGCTGGTAGATGATCTCCTGGTCGCCGACAGCGCGCGGGTTCAGCACCTGGTAGCTCGCGCAATTGGCCGGGCAGCGGAACGGGTAGCCGCCGTCGGTGAACGGGCGGCAGTCCACGCCGTCCACGCCGCACCCGTTCCCGGACGTCCAGTACGTAGAGCCACAGCCGATCCGGGTGGGCGTCCCCCACTCTGGGATCTCGGCGGCAATCAGGCCCTCGCGCATGACCAGGGCGAAGGTGAGGAGCCATATCCCCCAGAAAACAAACACAACTAGGCCCCGGTGGAGCTTCCGGGGCAGGTACTTGTCGAGCACCACGATGGGGGCGTGCTGGACCAGGGGGAAGAGCGGCTCGATCCGGTAGCGACGGGGCGTGGGCGGGCCGCGAGCCCACTTTGCGGTGGCCTTGACGAGGCGGCGGACGGGGTAGGGTACCCATTTGAAGCGCTTCCACGAGCCCTCGTCCTGGATGAAGCGCGGCGTCGGCGGCCTGCTGTCCTGCTCGAGGTCCTCGACCAGCGGGGCGTCTCGGATCGGGGCGTCGGGGTGGTCGGTGCCGACGACGGTCACTGCGGCATCCGAGTCGGTGGCATCGTGGCGCTCTCCATCGCGGGCGTGGGTGTGGATGCGAGCCGTGTTTTCGCCCATGTCGGTGAGACTCAATGGGACGGGACCGGATGGAGCTGGGTTCCGGAATTCGGATGCTCGAGGGAGGGATGGAATGATGACGGATCAGGTCCAGAGATGCTTAACCATGCTAGTGCAGAGGAAGAACGAGTGGAGGAGCTGCACTCCTCTGGGGAGAGCAAGGAAAAAGAATATCACATTGGGGTTGAGGAAAGATGCATTGAATTGGCCGGAAGAGTCGGTGCATAAGACGGCGCCCAAAGACGCGAGGGCGCAGCACAGGTAATCGATTGCCCGACCCGACCCCTGTGCGCGCGTACCTGGGGGGCCGGAAACCCAGCCTTGCAAGGCGGGCTACGGAAAGCGGCCACAACCGGCAAGGCGGATTCAGCTTCTCGAGGCACAAGCCCTGCTAGAGCGAATTGTGTGGCACGTGTGGGTTCGTGGAAGCCTGTGTTAAACGATTTCTTGGCAGTTGCAAGGACTCGAAGCCTGAACCGAGACTCGAGTTCAGGAAAAAAAAAAACACAAGCAAAAAAATTGATACAACCGAACTCACGATTTCTTTGAGAAATATTTTGAACCTCGGTGTTTCAGATATTTCGCCACGTTGATCGGCTTTGGCGACAGTGGAGTCTTGGCTGCCTGGACCAAACGCAGGGTCTTGGACCCCCTCTGAATTCTGCGCCCAAACATTCACTGAGCGAGCCCCTGAATCGCACAGGGCAACCAGGATCACAACAACATGACGGTTGACACTCAAAATTCAAACTCGGCAGCCATGCGATTCGAGGTCCTCAAGGGCGCCCTGAAAGACGGCGTCGCAGCACGGGTTGGCCGTCTGGCCTTTTCCGGGCGGCTGCCCATCGACACGCCCAACTCCCTCGCCATGGCCTCGCGCGGCGCCTTGCCGCATCTCACCCCGGACAACGTGGGCAAGCACCTGCAGGCGGGCGGTGCATACATGGCTCTCGAGGACTGTGAGTTATCCTTCGAATTATTCTTATATGGCTCATAAACTAACTCGCCCAGTCATCGAGCGCCCCCAACGGTACTCCAAGAGGACGCCCCCTATATACACGACCCCCACGACGCCAAAACACACCACCCGTCTGCACAGCTTCACCGCAATGCCGCAGTCCGTTACCACCGTCCTGGGCGCCCGCCGCGTCCCCGCTGTGAACTCGCCCATGGGCAACACCAACGCCTCCATTTCCGTGTTTACCTCGACCGGCTTCCAGGTCCTCACCACCCGGGAGTACCTCTCGGCCGTCACCGCCCTCGCCCCGGACATCGCCATCCCCCTGACCGACCTCCCCCACAGCCCCATCACCCCCAACTCCAAGCGCGCCCTGCGCATGGCCGAGCGCACCGACGAGTGGGCCGTCGAGTGGTTCGCCTCTCTCGCCGAGTCAACAACCACCATCCCCCAAAGAACAGCCACCTTCGCCCCCGTCCTCCCCATATCCTACTCCATCCAATGGGAGTACATCGCCCGCCTCGCTGAAGACTACCTCCCAACCGGCCAGCTCTCGGGCCTCGCCATCTACGACCCAGACCTCCTCCCGGACCTCGCCGAGCACGCCCCAGCACTCCTCCCCCTCCCGCGCCTCTCCCTCTCCAACCCGCCAACCCCGCACCACATCCTGCGCCAAATCGCCCTCGGGGTCGACCTCTTCGCCCTCCCCTTCATCAACACCATCTCGGACGCGGGGCTCGCCCTGTCCTTTTCCTTCCCCCCACCACCACCATCACCATCTGGGGGTACTACTACTAGCGGTCTCTCCCCGCTAGCAACAGACCTCTCCCACCCCTCCCACGCCACCTCGCTGACCCCCCTCTCCCAAAACTGCACCTGCTACGCCTGCACCGCCCACCACCGCGCTTACATCCACCACCTCCTCGCCGCGCGGGAGATGCTGGGGTGGACGCTCCTCCAAATCCACAACCACGCCGTCATGGCAGATTTCTTCGCGGGTGTTCGCGCAGCGCTGGCGCAGGGGCAGGAGGCATTCGAGGAGGTCGCACGGCAGTTCAGTCTGGCGTACGAGCCGGATTTCCCCGAGGGGGTTGCTGAGCGGCCGAGGGCGAGGGGGTATCACTATCGGAGTGTGGGGGGCGGGGAGGGGAGGAGGAATAAGGGGGGGGGGGGAAGGGGGGGGGGGGGGGGGGGGGGGGGGAGGGGGGGGGGAGGGGGGGGGGGGAAGGTCGATGGGGAGAAGAGTATAGGGGGTTGAGGGGGGGGAGATGGCAGGGTATAGATTAGATTAGAGTGGTGTAGACGGGAATACCCGGGGGAATCATAGCTTGGCAGCTTTAGAACAGGACAATAAATATACTTGAACGGTTTGACGTGGTTGCTTTGCTTCGCTTCTGCTCTTTTTCTTCTAGTATATCTGACCTACATCCACCCCCTACTCCCCCTCCGCCGGAGCGGCAGCTCCCCCTTCTCCCTCATCCAACTTCACCACCCTCTTAACCTTCTTCTTCTTAGCCTTCACAACCCCCTCCCCCTCCCCCACCGGCCCCCCTTCCTCCCCTTCAACCCCCACCTTCTTCTTCGTCTTCTTCTTTTTAACCTTCCCCCCCCCCCCCCCCTCCCCACCCTCACCACCCTCCTTAACCTCCTCCCCCTTAACCCCGTCCCAGTCCCCTTCTTCTTCCTCCTCACAACAACCCCCTCAACCGGCACCCCCTGCGCGACCTGGATCCGCTCATTCGCCCTCTGCATCTCGAGCCTCAGCCGCTGCACCTCCTTGAGCGCCAGCGCCATCTCGGCCTCCTCGCGCTGCTGCCGCTCGTGCGTGAACCCGCTGTCGCCACTACCACCCTCACCTTTGCCGCCGCCCGTTTCTTCGAGGGCCAGGTCGTTGATATGCGTCGACGTGAATTGCAGCAGGGACTGCTGTTTGAGTCTTCTGGCGGCCGCGGCGGTAGTCGCCGCTGATCTGGACTTCTTGGCGAGGGTGTCCGAGTTGTTGTTCTCCGAGTCGTAGGCGCGCGGCGTCGAGAGGCCGCTTCCGCCTCCGCTTCCGCCAAAGCCGAGGGTTTCGTCTGCTGCTACGATGATGCGTTGGCGGGGTTTGGGCTTTGGTGGTGGTTGTTGTCTTTCGGCCGGGCTGGCGCGGCCCGAGAGGTTCAGGTCGAGCTGCATGATGGGGATCGAGTCGATGTCGAGGTCGGGGCCGTTTTCTTTTTGGAGGATGGTGTGGATGGGCGTTGATCGGCCGCCGGACGCGGTGGACTCGGGGATGTAGAAGGGGTCGTCGCGGTACCGCTCCTGGCGCTCTGCCTTCCGCCTGGCGATGATGTCCGGGTCGAGGTAGCTCTCTTCGGATTGTTGGTATGAGCTTGTCGCCACCTCCTCTGGGGCGTCCAGAAGTCTGTTTATTGCCGGCTCGCTGGCCATGCTGGTGGCGGCTGGTTTCTGGTTGTAGTATGCTTCGAATTCGTCGTCGCCCTGCGTCGGCAGCATCAACGAGTCCGCCTGCGACAGCAGCCTGTTGAGGTCCGGATGGATCGGCTCGTCGAGGTCAAGATCGTCAGGGATGGGCACGTTCTGCTGCGTGCCGGCAGCCACGGAGTTAAGCTCCCACCCGGTAAACAGCGACGGGATCGCTTGTGTGAGGAGTAATGGTGGGTCTTGCTGAACTTCGTCCGTGGACGGCGCCTGGCCGGCGGCTGCCTCGGCCGTGAGCTTCAGCAACTCAATAAACTCAACTGCCCGTTCCTGGACCTCGAGATAGGGGTGCAACGCAAACGGCTCCAGGACGTGGATGACGCGGGCCATCAGCAGCGTGACGCTCGACTTCCTCTCCGGGGTCCAGAGTGCTTGATCGTCTCCGGCAACGTAGGCAAACAACTTCAACACAGCTTGTAGGCATGTTGCGAGGCCCTCGGAGTACTCGACCCGCGGTACCAGATCCAGCAAGTGCCGGAGAGTGTCGTCAGGCGATAACAGCTGGAAAGCATACTCCCCAACTATCCATGCAACAGGCTTGAGTGCCCCCGAAACAACCGGTCGTGTGGGTGAGATCTCCGAGTTCATTCGGGATACCGCAAGCTCCGCTGCCCGCACGGCAGCAGCCCTGATGGCCTTGACCTTCACGGCCACGTTCCTCAGCTCGTTGCCGATCTTCTCGGAAACATCGCCGGCCAGCTTTGGCGCCGACAAGTCGGCGTCCAAGTCTTTGGCCCGTGGGGCGGGCGCGATGCGGACGAGCTGGGTTAGAACGTCAAGGTACCAGTCAAAGTCGGCCATGTTGGCGTAGTTATCCTGCGAGCACATCCTCAAAATCCGGCCGATAACGTCGACGGTGTAGTCGTCCGGGAGAGGAGGGGCGGGTTCCAGCGTCTTGCGGCGCCGTCGGGGATCCGCGCTTGCCTCATCGCTCGAGTCGGTCTCAGGGTCCTGGCCCTCGAGGCCGTTTTGTTGTTGGCTGAGCGCGGCCGAAGACGCCTTCAGCTGTCTCATCAGGCGGCTGACAATCGACACCAGATTGTCGCTGCTGACCATCCCCTGCACCAGGTCGAGGGCCTTTATCCGAATGGTGATGTCCTCGCTATCGATACACTCCAGGATCACGTCCTCTTGCTGTGCAACGAGGAAGGGGTGAGTGACCACAATCCGGTTGAAGGCCAAGAGGGCCACATATTTGACTGTGCTTTTCAGTACCTGCCATGCATTGAAACTGAACGAGTAGACTCACGATTTGGATCACTGTTAGCAGATACCATGCCCCGGAGCTTCGTAACACAGAGCGAAGCTACTTCCTCCCTCGCCGAGAAATCCTCTCCGTCCCCGAGAATGCCGCCTTGGATGATACCGTTAATACACTCGTACAAGAGAGACATGGCCGGGGTGGTCCGGATAAGGTTGGTCAGAGGCGGCAGCAGCTTCCGGACCAGGCGCGGCTCAAGGGGCGTCAAGGTAGCAAACTGCATCACAGTCAGGACACGCGGTGCGAAACGGAGTGCAGGGCTTTTTACAAGCTTGATCAGCTTTATTGCCATCCAGTTGTTGCCACCGTCGACCAGCAGCTCAAACAGCCGCGGCGCTAGCGGGAGGAAGTCGTGTGGTCTCCGCCAGCCCAGCTCGCACACGACATTCACAATCGCGGCCGTCACGCTCGAGTCCTCCTCCGGGTCCATCAGGCGTTCCTTGATCTTCGGCCATGACGCACGGAGCGCCTCGGGATATACCAGTGCTAACCGGTATAGTGTGACAACGGTTTTCTTTCGGATGGCGGCATGGGAGTGCCCAAGGCGAGGCAGCAAATCACCCAGCAGTGACATGGCCAAGGAGGGCGTGACGATGTGGGGGAGGGCGGCAATCGGGAGGGCGATGATGGTCGGTAATGAAGCGGCCACGTCCTGAGCAGCAGTCAGCATGCGGCCTTACAGGAGAGAGCCAGGCCTCGCTACCTTCTTCAGGAGGTTTGTTGCCATCATGAGCACATCGGTGTCAGGACGGAAGCTCTGGACAGCGGCGAGATATCCGACTCGTTTCTGGTGGTATTTCTGTGACGACATGACCTCGAGAACATGAAACGAAGCCCAGGACATGTCGTGGCCGACCATCTCGAGGTAGACGAGCTTGAGCAAGGCCGTCGCCTTGAGGTCTGCATCTCCGGAGTCAGCTTGGCGGGTCGTCGAGAAGAGTGGCAGGAGACGGACCCATGTCCTGGCTGCGGATTTCGGAGCGGCATTCTTTCAGGCAGTTCTGGATGTACTCCTTCTCGTTGCCCTTGTGGTTCCGCAGACCCCGGATGAGGTCGTACAGCGATTTCTCGAACCTGGGGTCATCAGCACGGCGGTCGAGGGGATGGCGAAGGGGCGTCGGCGCACATGGTGGAAATGAGTGTATATTACTTGCTATCTGTCCGAGTCCCGTTGCGCATTCGGCGCCTTCGAAGCCAGATACTAGTACTCGATGTCGAATCGTTGTCGTCGCGTGCGTGCGTGGATCGTGGGACTCGGGTCGGGCGGGGTTCAGCGGGGGGATGTTCTGTTGGGAATAATGGAATATGAGGCGATGAAGCGCATCTTGCCGCGGGCCGTCGAGGAGTCCTGACCGCAGGGCTGTCGTGTCGAGTTGGGTGAGTTCTGCCCCTCCTCGAATTCGCCAACAGTGGACAGTGGGCTGCGATCGCGGTGCAGTGGTGAGGGATGCTCCAAGCTCGGGCGCAGCACGTCACCGTACAGTAGGCCGATTTCACAAAAAGCACTGTGCTAGGTCGGAAGAAACAAACACCGCAGCGCCGGCTCACCGAGCGGTAGGTCCTGGTCAGGGGCCCGGGGAGTACTGAGCTTGGCTTGGCGTCGGCCATCTCTCAAGCTCCAGGAGCTGCTTCTGTCCGCACGGTGTCCACTCCACTCCCATCATTACACCGAGCTCAACACGACGACTGATCGCGACAACTCCCATCCCGTTCGGCCCTATCCCCAACTTAATCAATCCAAAAGTAGCACCAATGGCTCCCTCGATACTGCATCCGCCCGTCCAGCTGTCCCCGGCGGCAGCGCTGGCCCTGTCCCAGCAAGCTCCCGCGATCCTGCGAAGCTCGCCCTCGACCGTGTCCTCGTCGCCCCTCAACACCCTGCTCTCGGGCTCCGAGAAGCCAGAGCAATGGCTACAATACGAAAACCTGATCCTGTCGTGTCTGCGGACGGGCGACGACCAGGCCGCGCACGCGTGCCTCAGGCGCCTCGTCGCCCGCTTCGGCAACGACAACGAGCGGGTGCAGGCGCTCAGGGGCCTGGTGAAGGAGGCCGAGGCCCCGGACAACGGCGCGTTGGAGAACGTGTTGAAGGAATACAACCAGATTCTGGGCGAGAATGATGCCAACATTGTTCGTCCTCGCCCATTCTCCTTCTCTGCTGCTTATCAAGTGGCCGGTGGCTGACACAGGGTGCAGCCTATCGCGAAGCGGCGGATCGCGCTCTTGCGGTCCATGGGGCGCCTTTCCGACGCGGCGTCAGCTCTCGTGCAGCTCCTCGACTTCTCGCCCACAGATGCCGAGGCGTGGTCTGAGCTGTCGGATATCTACCTGTCTCAGGGCCTGTATCCTCAGGCCATCTACGCCATCGAGGAGGTCCTGGTATTGGCGCCAAATGCATGGAATGTATGCAGTCCAACCATAGCTCCGGACCTAAGCCCTATGCTAATGCAGCGGCCATCACAGATCCATGCGCGACTGGGCGAGCTGCAGTACATGGCTGCTTCTGCCCCGGGCGCGGCCAATGGCTCATCGCAGAAGTACCTCGCCGAGGCGATCAAGCGTTTCTCGCGGAGCATCGAGCTGTGCGACGATTATCTCCGGGGCTACTACGGCCTGAAGCTGGTAAGACGCTCGTCATCGAGAGCTGGCGGGTAGCTGACGCCCTCCAGGTCTCCAAGAAGCTGCTCAACGACGGTGTCAAGGCAGCCAAGCAAACAGACGACAGCGAGTTCGTGCTGCCAGACACACACACCATTGAGCGGCTCAACGAGCTGGCCACGGCCAAGTTGTCCGAGATTGTCCGACACAGCGCCGCAAATGACCGGGGCTGGCGTGGTTACAGCGAAGCTGAGATTGCTGCGGCTCGGGAGTTGCTTGCTGATGATGCATCTGCAATCAAGAGGTGATGGCCCCTGGGGGTTGTGAGAGGCGGCACCGCAGAGAGATCCAGTGACGCGTCCGCGATGCCCGCAATATCGTGAGTCATGACGAACGACCGAGATGGGAAGCTCATCGCGCAGGTGCACCCACTTGTGTCGCGAGCTTTACAGAATCGCGTTCGAGATCCGAACCCTTTTCAACGAGACGCCGCATCTCATTGGTGCCCGACTGCTTTCTGCTTGCATTAGCCGAGGTGTGGGTCTTGGGCAGGAAAGTTCGCGAAGGCTGGTGCCCGAACGTGGCTCCAGTAAACAAGACGGGAGAGGTCCGGGTTGCGGTTCCTCAGCAAGCTCACCCCATGCGCCTCCGGGCCCTCCTTTGGGCACAAAAACCGGAGATCGTCGGGCTAAGCTCAACAGGAGGCTGGGTGTGGCTCGGTGCGAGCCAGCAGGACAACCGCAACACCATAACCCGTTCGTGGTGCCTGGCCGAAGACATCCCAATGGCTGTCTGATGACCTCACTTCAAGGTACCTAGAACGATTCCCGAGCTTGAGCGCTAGCCCGGGACGGCTCTGCAGAGACGTGTCTGCCGACGAGGCCCGCATTCGCGATTGAGCTGTCGTCGCAGTGGGTTAGCAGAGTTTCTATATACACGGAGACGGCAATCGAGATGGTGTTGGGTATGGCCTATATCTAAGGCGTCAGTCACTGCCCGCAGGATCTTGTCTTGCACTCCGCATCCGCCTGTCCGTTCCCGCCGAGAACCAAGATTGACTGACTCCAGCCCGTCGCCTCATCCTCCGTGGTTCGCGTCCTCGTGTCCGTTCGGTTTGCAGATTCGGATCTCTTGTGTTCCCAACCCCACGCCCCAGCATCCTATCCCTCGAGACAACGACAAAAAGCCATGTGGGATTGTCGAAATTGCCTCCAGCATCGTGACCGCGAGAGGCCATTGAGATCGCAGAGAGAGGATTGCATTCGTCACCGGCCCAGCAATGCCGGTGGGGTCTGACCAAGTGTTGAGAGTTGGTGTTGGCCTTTTCTAGCTGTGCTCATGCTGAATGCTCGCTGCCAGTGACTTCGGCCAACCAACCCGACGCCAATGTCTTTGCTCTGTGTTCACCGCCTGACAGAACCTTCGCCTTGGGCTGCCGCCGCGAGCTGGCATCGGGCCACAGGAGCACCGCCTGTTTGCGGGCGAGGGGGTGAGGTGGTCTACGTCCGAGTCGGGTGTAAGCAACCTCAAGCCTGGATGTAAGGGAGGTTTTTTCTGTAGCCAGGGCAACGCTCCGCCTCTGTTCGTGCTGCAGCTGCAGGGCTCTCGCAGTGTGCATCCGCTTTCAAACCCTGCGACTGCACATTTATTACTCCCCTGCAGCATGTCTCGTCCGTTCCTTCCACCACAGCCTCCCAAATTCGATTTTCCTCAACTCGGTCCGTGCCCAGACAACACAAACCTGGAATCCACCTAATCGGCATCTCGGGTCGAAACCAGCAGCAGCAGCATTCAAATTCGAACGAGCTCGAAGGGCAACTTTTCGACAAATTCCGGCCACAACTACCACAGCGAACTTGAAGCAGCACCACGGCAACAGCAGCCAAACCCCACTACACCAAAACTTGGTCTGATCTCTGCTGTTGGACAGCTAGGCACACAGCGTTCATCCCGTCCACACCGAGATCGACAAGCGGGAGCACCCACCTGACAGCTTGTGGACAAGATCCATCCCAACCCGACCCGGGCCACAACCACGCCGCCGGTATGACGGTATTTCCTTTTTTTTTTTGTTTCTTCCCTTCTGTTTTGTCATGCTCCATTTTTTCTTGTGCCATCTCATGGCTGGTCCGACCGTACATCACTTATTACCCTCAATCACAATCTCCGGGCAGGCAGTCCTGCTACGTCGCCTTTCCATTCTTCCGGTGCTCTGTGCTGAGGACCGGAGGTGCCGCCCCTCTTCGGCTTGGCAGTCGGTCCCAAGCTATGTGCACTCTCACCCACATCCAACACCATGGCTGGAAGCAGTACCATGGGGTACAGGCGGGGCTAAAGAGTCGGTCTCGGCACTCGGCCCTCCGATGGTGTCGTGAGAGGCGGTTGTTGGTGATGCCCCAGACTCGAGGCCAACTTACGGCGTCGTTGACGTGCAACCGCCCATCGTCATCGACCCGTTCCATGTTGAGTTGGCTGCCATCACAGACTGCCCTGGCTTTGCAGCCCAATAAAGGCTAGTGGTCCCGCCTCGCCGGCTGCCTTGCGGTGCTGATGCTTCTACTGCGATCGCGGGGTTTCTACGTTCCATCGAGCAACGAGCGGCCCCTCACTGACGCTATGCTAGTACTGAGGCTTAACTCCCTTAGCGCCCGTGTGCTCTGACAGCTCCCTCCCTGAGATCCTGACCTGACCGGACACTCCCGGCATCCGCACCCCCCAGTCCTCGACCGTCCCCGTGGTCACGAGCGTTGCCTTGGCCAGGCTCACAGCCTCCCTCCCCCTCCGATCAGAGCAGAGGCAAGTACCCGACCCCGCGTTATGGGCTCTCCCCATAATAAAACCAGCTCCCCTCTCCCGGTTTCCGCATTATCGTGAGCGGTTGCCAGTCCACACCTCACCTTCCTACACCATGGCGGACGGAATGGGTTAAGGTCCAATTCCGCCGCGCCTTGGGTTGCCTTACCCTCTCACCTCTCACCTCCCCCCTGTCCCTTTCTCTCGGCGACCCCTCGAGTGGATCTGGTCTAGGCTTTTTGTGCATATCGTTCCCGCAACCTGACCAGCAACCCAGAGAGCCCCAGACATACCCGACCGCCTCCTCCCTGTTTTCGCGCCCAACACAGAGCCAGAGGCCGTGCGTCGACATTTCCCCGAAGCCAGAGCTGAAACTGACGGTCCTGTCACAGAATAATTCGCAGACACCCTCGGCCCTTTCCAGCGATTTTTGCCCGTTTCTCAAACCGCACACACACACAGCCTCTTCTTCCCCTCCCGACTCGCATTCCAGCCCCAAACACCCCTGCAGGCCTCAACAAAACTCACCGCCAACCCCCGGAGTTGGTGCACCTCGAGTCGAATCCTGCCAATACAAGGCTCCTTGGCTCCGCTTTCGTCCCGTGGATTGTCAAGAGTGAAGGGTGACGGATAGAAGCATCACCAATGCCGCTGTAGGTCCAACCTGGAACCGCCCTCCCCTGCTCCCTCGGCGGCTGCGCCGCATGACCCGTGTCCCTGTCCTGTCCCAGGGCCATTCAAGTACTGGGCTGACCTGTCGCGCCAATCACCTCGTCCTCCCGACACAGAAAACAACGAAGCGTGACAATCAACAAAAAACAACACGCCCCAGTATCCAGTTCATCCAGTGAATACGACGACGAAGCCGAGTCGTCATCACACCACAGCGAGGACTACGGCGAGTCGCTCGTTGACGAAGACGACGACGAGGAGGAGGAGGAGGACGAGTGGGGCGATGAGTACGACGAGATCGACCCTTCGGATTCAGCGTCGATAGTCCAGGAGTACAAGCACGCCCTCCCGCGATCCCACAGTCCGCACCCGGTCCGCGGCAATCCGCGCAGCCACAGGATCCCTCCTGCCGGGCGCCAGTCATTCCCCTACCAGGCTCCCTCGGCCCCGCCAATGAGTGCCGACCCTTCCGACGACTACGGTCCGTCGTACGGGCGAGGCGGCTACGGCGGCCCACCACAGCCGCAGAACCAGGGCGCCTTCTACGGCGCCAGGCCCGGCCACCAGCCGGGCGGCTATGCCCAGAGCCACGTCGGCTACATGCCGAACCACTACAGCGGCCAGATGGTGCCCTACAACGACTACCGCAACCCCTTTGCGCCGTCGCCCATGGGCGGCAGCGGCGCCAACTTCTTCGGAAATGAGCACCGCGGCGGCCACGGCCACTACGACATGATGCCTTACGGTCACCAGCAGCAGGGCAACCACGGCTACTACGGCGGCGGCGGCGGCGGCCCGGGCTACGGCGTGCTGCCACCGCACCTCCAGCCGTACATGTACAACGCTCCCCCGCCGCCCCCGACAGAAGCGCCTGCGCCAAAACCCCCGACGCCCGCGCCCCCGCCGCCCGAGAAACCAAATCCGGAGATGCTCGCGTTGAAAGCGCAGCTCGCCGAGTTTGAAGAAGAGAAAAAGCGCAAGGCCGAGGCGGATAGGCTCGCCGAGTTGAAGGCCAACATGCAGAAGGAAGCCGAGGAGGCGCTCCGCCGGCGGATGGAGGACATGCAGCGCGCGCAGGAGGAGGCCAAGAAGGCGATCGAGCGGGCGCAGGTCGAGGCCGAGAAGGCGGCGCGCCAGCGGCTGGAGAACGAGAAGAAGCAGGAGGAGGAGCGGAAGAAGCTGCAGGAGGAGGCCATGAAGCGCATCGAGCGCGAGGCCCGCGAGAAGCTCGCGGCCGAGCTAAAGGCGGCCGAGGAGCGCAAGAAGCGCGAGGCCGAGGCTGCCGCCCTGGCCGAGGCCCAGGCCAAGGCCAGGATCGAGCTGGCCATCAGGGAGGAGCAGGAGCGGATTCACGCCCGCATCAAGGCTGAGGAAGAAGCCAAGGCCGCCGCGGCAGCCAAGGCGGCCGAGGAGGCCGAACGGCTGAAGCGCATCGAGGCGGATGCCAAAAAGGCGCTCGAGGCGGCCATCAAGGAGCAGGAGGAGAAGCTCGCGGCCGCCGTCAAAGCCGAACGCGAAAAGATGGAAGCCGCGCAAAAGGCCGAGGCGGAGGCCAAAGCCGCCGCCGCAAAGAAGGCCGCCGAGGAGGCCGAGTGGCGGAAGCAGCTCGAGGCGGAGGCCAAGCTCAAGGCCGAGGTCGAAGCGCGCGAGAAGCTCGCGGCCGAGCAGAAGGCGGCCGAGGACGCCAAGGCGGCCGAGGCCCAGCGGAAAACGGACGAGAACGTGCTCCGGGACAAGCTCCAGGAGGAAGCCAGGATCAAGCTCGAGGCCGAAGCCAAGAAGAAGGAAAAGGCGCCCATCAAGTTCAAGGACGCCGTCGGCCGCAAGTTCAGCTTCCCCTTTCACCTGTGCCAAACATGGCAGGTAAGTGACCACCCCCATCCAAGCCATCATCCGCGCCAGCTAACCACCCCCCAGGGCATGGAAGACCTCATCAAGCAAGCCTTCCTCCACGTCGACGTCATCGGCCCGCACGTCCAGGAGGGCCACTACGACCTGATCGGCCCCAACAACGAGATCATCCTGCCGAGCGTGTGGGAAAAGGTCGTCGAGCCCGACTGGGCCATCACCATGCACATGTGGCCCATGGACAAGGCCCCACTCACCCGCGGCCAGCCCATTCCCCCCAACATGATGGGGCCCGGCGGCGTCCCCATCCGCCCCGGCCCGCACCAGGGCGGCCACCACGCCCACGCCCACGCCCACGCCCAGCACCAACGCGCCGCCGGTATGGCTGGCGTCTTCATGCGCCCGCCTAGCGCGCCCCGCGGAGGCGGCGGCGGCGGCGGCCCCATCCCGCCTCCCCCGCCGGGCATGGTCTGGCCGCCGGGCGTCATGCCGGGTCGCGGCGCCGCCGGCGTCGTCCCGGGCGGGATCCCCGTGGGCGCTCGCGTACGCACCGGCTTGGAGCCGCAGATTGTGGAGGTCGGGCCGGGGAAGCCGCCAAGGCGCAAGGACAAGGGCGGCGCTGCGGGGTCGTCAGTGTTGGGGTGGATGACGGGGAGTAAGCCTAAGAGTGGGGGGAGCAAGAGGTGCGTTTCTTTTCTTTTTTTTCTCCGGTCTTTCTCCCCCACGTCGAGGTGGTGGTGTCCGCTGGGCTCTCCTCCCAGGTTGATAAACGGTGTGCTAACGCGGTCGTGTTTAGTAAGAAGAAGCATTAAACCAACCGAGACCGGCTGCTCGATAGCCCCCAAAGGGCCCTCCCGTCGCCATCTACCCAACCACCTAGTTAATCCCGACGATGAGCGACGCCAGGCCGGTTCGATGAGCTCGACCAGACACCCTTCTCCCCTTTTTGATACAAGGTACTTGTTGCTTGCAAACTCGGCTGCTCTTCAGTTTGGCTTTTGATACCTTGTCGCCTACTTTTTTGCTTTCCGTTACGTTAGTTTTCTCTTTCTTGCGTTCGGTTTGGATATCCCCCGCCCATTTTTTGCACCGGTTTTGATTTATAGCGCGGCGTGTGGTTGCGGTCTGATCTGATCTGATCAGGGCGTGATGCATGCATGCCGCCGGAGTATGACGGACGAAAGACGAGGGACGCGGGACGAGGTATGAGTGATGGGATACGGGATATGATGGCGATGATGGAGTCTGTCGCGGCAGGTTTTGGAGGGGATGGGCGGAGGGAGAACACGATGCTGCGGCGAGTTTTTGCCTAGTTCCGGCGCAAAAAGAGTCAAAGGTCAAGTCAAGGGTCGGCAGCGCGGCGAGGGAGCGTTTTTGAGGAATTTGCTTTGTGGATTTAGACGGATTGCTGTCTTGTTTTTTGTGTTTTGTTGTTTGAAGTCGTTTGATGTGCATTGTCTTGGTTGGATGTTTTGGTCTATTCTATGTTCTATATGCAGATCTCCCTTCTGGAAACCAGCAAAAAGACAAAAATCGTATACACATACTGTACATGCTGTACATGTTTGTACAGGCTCCCTCCTCGCTGGCTGATGTCGACCCCCGGGACCTGTACCAACCCCGTTGACATTAACACCACCGCCACCACCAACCGTGTCACCTCCCCCCATACAACTGCCTCGCCCGCCCCTCAAACGCCGCCACCATCTCGTCCACCTTCTCATCCGCCAGCTGCCCCACCGCAAACCCCAGCGCAGGATTCGAAAACTGAAACGTCACGCTAAGCGTCACCTGGCTCCACTCCCCCCCCTCTTGCCCTCCTTGTTGAGGTACCGGCTTGACAGTCCACCGCGTGACAAGACTCTCAAAAATGCCCTCCATTTTCTTGCCCTCCCCTCCGCTACCGCCCTGTAAATCGGCATCGCCGTACCCGACCGCCCGGAGAACATCGGCGGGAATGCTCGTCCCGGCGCTGCCGCTGACGGCCTCGACCACCGAGCCCGGGACGCAGTAGACGCGGGACGTGTAGGTCTGGGTGAAGGGGCCCCAGCCGACGGTTAGGTCTGCGAGGGCGGGGTGGCGGGTGCCGTCTCTTCCTGCGGGTGGTTGTGTTGCTGCTGCTGCTGTCGATCGTGCCTGAGCTGGTGTAGAAGGAGTGGTGGTGGTGGAGGTGGTGGGTTTCGGCGTCGTCCACCGCGTCACGCGCGAGTGCGGGCAGTGCGGCAGGAAGTGGGTGTACGAGTCGATGTCGGCGATGAGCGTGTAGACGTGCGCGGGCGGGTAGGGCAGCAGGCGGCGGGCGTGGAGGGTCTTTGGGGGCGGTGGGGGGTGGTTGGCGCCCGGGGTGAGGTTGGGGAGGGCCGAGAGGAGCCAGGGGCGCGGGGCGGTTGTTGAGAGCGGGCGCCGGGTGGTGGTTGTGGTTGGCTTCGGTTGGGGGAGGTGACGGGCTTGTGCGAAGTGCGGTGATGACGGTCGGATGGGGAGTGGTGAGGGTGAGAAGAGGGGTATACGGGCTGCCGGGAGGCGGCGCGTGGGTGTTGGTAGGCGTGGGGCCATTTTGGAGGCGGTCGGCGCGAAGGAGGGATGGGATGCGCGTGGTCAGGGTCGGTGTCGAGGTTTCGGTCGGCGTGGTGATATCATGGTCTCGTTTCGGTCGCGAAGTGACGGCGAGTGGTTGCGCAATATTATTACTATTATTGGCGGGCCATATCTGTTTCAGCCAGCAAAGTTGTGGTGGCTCATAATCTCGATTCTCGAAATGTGACGAACAGAGGTTCGTCTGGGATCTGCCGAGGCCGGACCCTGGCCGCTAATTGGGCTGGGCCACAAATTTTACCCCCTGTAGCTAACTGAACCTCACCTCAACTTACAACTGTCAACACTGGCCTCGCACTTCGCAATAAAGTTCCTTTTCATCACCCTTCCCTCTTCAAGCCCTGCTTCTCCTTCAATCCCTTCTTCCTACACAAGAAGAGTCCCGCCACACGCTCAAACAACCCCCGCCGGGGCTCGGGGACCTCAAGCGGTATTCCGTGCTGCTCGGCAAGAGCCTTGGCCTTGGCCATCATCTGCTCGCGGTCTTCACGCTTGGAAACGAATTTCGGAATGAGGACGTGGACATCCAACGACAACTTGCGGCCCAATCGGTCCGTGCCCCGTGTCGGCACCTCGTCAACCATCTCCTGCAGGACACCAGTGTATCCCGTCAACCCGTTCTTGCGGTCCTCGGCACTGACTGGTTTGCGGCGTGTGTTGTAGTAGTACAGCAATGTGGCCGCGTTCCAGACGTCCACCACTGGCGGCCAGCGGTACTCGACGGCTTCCATCCTATGAGCGATGTGATCCCAGGTCGCCGAATCCGGAATCTGACCCTGCTCCCAGCGGCGCGCCGTGGTCGTGAGGAAACGGGAGAAGTTGTCAAACTCGGGCAGGTCCACGTTGAGGAAGTAGTCTCTGCAATTCCACATTGATCGAATGGGGCGGGAGGGACAGCCGTAGTCCACGAGAAGCATCGCCTCATAAACGTACTCGCTAGCAAGTTCGAGGCCAAGTCTGCTGCTGCGCGGGATTTGATTGGCCGCAGGTGTGGTATCAAGGGCTTCCTGGCTCGAGTTGCCCGTCCACTCTTGAGCGTAGAGGATGGCCCCAACCGCTTCGAGGACTCCTTCCAACCGGCCGGGCACGCTGTATTTGTCTCGGCCCCTGTACCTTGACTTCACCAGAGCGTCGACTGACGTCTCTCCGCCGCGGTAGATGCCGCCTTGCATCTTCCTAGCCACTCGCGTCAATGTCTCGCTTACTGGGCTTTCCTGTGCGGTGGCCTCTTCCTCGGCCAGCTCCGGGCGCATGGTCCGCGGCCTTGGCTTGGTCCTGCGTGCTTCATTCTTGGTTGCAGCGCAGATGAGCTCCTTGAGTCGGTTCAGCTTGGCAGGGCTGCAGTCGGGGTCCGCCTCTGATAAGACGCTGGGGATGGCGACATGGGCGTCCCTCGAGTCTCCGGGCCGCGATCCGCTCAGGTTTGTGCCGCAATGAGGGCAACTTGAAGTCTGAGTGTGGTGTGTGTCTGGCCAAGAGCCACGTGTGTATGGAGGAGGGGGCCCAGCCTCCTCTGACAGCTGTGCCAAATAGGATTTCATCCAAGAGAACATGCATGTGTGCTGCATGTGGCTTCTGTGGTAATGTCCGTGAAGCCGTGAAGGGTGCGGCGGGTAGGGGTGGGCTACTAGGTAGATTCAATGGGTAGGGAAGAGACTCTTCTCGGATCGAAGACAAGTGGTAGGCAAGGGTGGTGCGGATGGTTGAGATTGCGTGGTGTAAAACGTAAGCCTGGGAACGCTGTGTCTGGTGGTACTGAATGCGGTTTTGTGCCAACAGGATGGGCTTGGGATGGACGAAGAAACTCTTCTAGGTTAGGTAGGTAAGGTAATGTTAAATATCTCTGGGCAGGCCGCTTGGTTACCTAAATATGACTAACATCTCGCAGGTTTACTCTAGGCAATGCATGATTGCATGTACATGTAATGGGCCTCTGCTACGGCCGTGTTCGTTCTCATGATGGCATGTGCCTACCTACCTGCATGTACATACACGCCGTTGACTCTGTCATCACTCGCACCCATGAATCGCACCCTCTCGAGAGCCGGTAGCTAACCAGTCTTACAGTCAGCCAGCCGAGCGAGCACGGCAGGGATATACAAGGCTCTTCGGCCATGGAAACTTGGACTTGCAGATGCGAGCCTTCGATTAATAGTTGGCAGCCTGTCGTTGTCGCCAAGTATGGCTTCCGGTTCTAAAACTCCAGTGTCGGCTCCCTCCCTAAGGTACCTACATTGCCTTGAGGGCTCTTTTCTAAACTGGATCTTTTTAAAATGGATCTAGTTCAATGGGCGGCCTTCCAGTTGAGGTCTCTTGTGAGGCGTCCTCACTGATGTGTGCCCTCCAAACTTCCAACTTGTTGGAAGTTTGGAGAAGGATCTCCAGTCAACATTTATTTCCCAAGTGTGGTAAGACCCGCCACCACTCTCCAATTTCAACAAGCAGGAACATTGAGCGCTACCGTGTGCCTTCCAAGTTATCACTTCTTCGTGACTACGCCTGCCTGTTCTGTTGTGAAAGACGAGAGTTGCTGAGTCGGTCCTTTCGACTGCTAGTAATCATGGGTTGGTCAAGTTAGCCTTGGGAAGAGAACTCGAACCTTTTGATTTCATCAAGGAAGGGGTCATCGGCCACGACTGGCACAATTCTGGGACGCAGTTGCATCAAATACGGGTAGGTGTTTGGTTATCAATGGGAGAGAGGCAGAGAGGTAGGAAACAACATGGCTCTTTCGAAGGTAGAGCGTGCGGTCTGTTTGAGCGGTTGAGGGAGGGAAAGTCTGAGGAGACGCGCACTGCTTCTCTCGTTTTCCTTTTCTTCTCTCGTAAGAACAAGGATGGACTTCTGTGAGTACCTCATTTTCATATACTCGTATCAACTCAAAACTTCCATACCCTTCCGCTGTCCAGGACACAGCCCTGAGGACACTTGATGGTCGACTGTCATCAGCAATAGCCGCACGCTCCAGTCCATGGCTCCAAGATCACTTTCGCTTCCGCGGCTCTCTCATCAAATCGACCAGACCCTGCGTGGGACCAGAAGCTCCGAAGCGCCCTTCTGATCCAGTGTCATGTTGCTGTGGCTGCGGTCTTCACAACACACCTGCAAGACTCCGAGTCGTAGACCGAAACACGTCGACGAAACACAAGTTCATCAAGGCGCTCGCTGCCCGCCTCCGAGCCATCCGGTTCGGTGGAAGTCGACAACCCGATGCGCCCTATCAAGATGTTCGATCAGCAACTCCACACAGACTTGCCCTGAGCGGCGCAACACGTTGGTGGCAAGGCATTACCCAAGCCTTCCCGGGTCCTCGTCCTTGACCTGCCTCCCATTCAATCATCCTATGTCGAATTCCGACTCATTTCGCATCCTACAAACCGGGCATGCAACGGCATCGCAATCCCATACTCCGAGTCATTTTTACAATCCTTGGGGGGAATTCCAGGGGAGAAGGGGAGCCGCAGCCACCGCCGGTTTTGTAGTTCATGTACTATAGTTAGGTACTAGCTCAGACAACCCGAGACTCGGGAAATCATTGTAGATACCTGCCTACCTTAGGTAGCTTGGACACCCATTAGAGCACAATTGCGAGTTTGACGCTCTGTAGACAGGCCTTCAATCTTCGTAATCCACTGTTGCAGCGCTATCGGATGCCGTTGGAAGCTGTTATGTACATAGCCCAACAGCCGGGTTAGGTACCTACCTTAGTACCTTGAACTTGATTGTGACGTTTCGTCTACCTGAGCCTTGGAGACCAGCGCTGGGCACGAGACGTCACAATCACGTTCAAGGTACTCACTCGGCTTGTGAAGAAAAAGGTGAAGATAGGTAATATTGGTAACAGTCTTCTGTACAATACTACCTCAATAAGGGCCCGGTCCCGCCCGCTTGTTCGTCATCAGTGCATCACAAAACTGATAAAGAAAAAGAAGAAGAAAAAGAGAAGAGGACGATTGGTTGGGTATATTTCCTTCTTCTTCTCTCTTTCTTCCTTAATTCCTTCTCATTCTGTTTGTTCCCATTTTTCCTGTTGCCTTGCTTTGTTTCATACCCTATGGTGTAAAAATTACAGAGTTCTGCTACTAACAGCCACCTCTGGGCATTCCAGGCTCCACTGTTCCCAGTGCCCGCGACAACCTTGAAACTCCTCGTCCACCCAACACCAGCACCAATGGCACAAAATAACGTTAACCGGCCTCCCAATCTCGATGCCATAAGCGCTCAGATTTTCGATAGACTTGATCGCATCGAGACCCGACTAACGCGGATCGAGACCCTTACTGACCGGGCTGCGTCCATTGAGAACGCTACTATCAGCTTACAGAACACAACTCGCCTCACTGCGAATCTCTCCACTTCTCTTCTGCCGCTTCGAGATATCCAAACCGGGGATCCCATCCCGGGCTGTCCGACAACGTTTGCCGAGATAGTGTCCCTGTCTAGGGCTGAGGCGGCCCGGATCCTTTAGGCCCTATAGGTGCCTGTACCCGCTAGCTTGGCAGCGAAGAGGGACGAACCACAAACCCTGAGTACCTGTGCCTTGCCCATCCGTACCCACCGCCGCTTGTAGCGTCATCGGACCCGACACCCGACCGTTGGAAGCCGCGCCGCCGTGAGCCATCCCCGACATACCCAAGGCACCGAGATAAGGAGGGAGCGTGCCCTCAAAACTCGCACCCGAATCAAACCAGGACATTCACAGTCAAAAACAGCCACAACGGCCACTTCTCAACCATGGGGCACCTTGTGACGGTTGCCACGTGCAGCTTGAACCAATGGGTTCTCGATGTGAGCGCCGCGCCCTGCTGTTGTTGGCTCTGCCTTGTATCGCATGCTGACTCTGGTTTCAGTGGGAAGGCAACCTTGGCCGCGTCATCGAGAGCATCCACCAGGCAAAGGCCGCGGGTGCTCGCCTCCGCGTTGGTCCTGTAAGTCGCGCACATCACTATCACAACCCATCCTTGCTTGGATACTCATGCTGGGCCAAGGAACTCGAAATCTGCGGCTACTCGAGCCTCGACCACTTCCACGAGCTCGATGTCTACACGCACAGCCTGGAGATGCTCCGCCAGCTGCTGCTGGACGAGAGCACGCACGGCATCCTCCTCGATGTCGGCGTGCCCATCCTGCACCGGAACCTGCGGTACAACTGCCGCGTCATCTGCCTCGACGGCAAGATCCTCCTGATCCGGCCCAAGATGTGGCTCGCCAACGACGGCAACTACCGCGAGATGAGGCATTTTACCCCCTGGATGCGCCCCCGGGAGACGGAGCTCTTCCACCTGCCCAAGATGCTGGCCGAGCTGCAGGGCGAGACCCACGTCCTGTTTGGCGATGCTGTCATCTCCACCCCCGAGACGGCCTTTGGCGCCGAGACGTGCGAGGAGCTGTTTACGCCCAAGGCGCCGCATATCGACATGGCCCTGGACGGCGTCGAGATCATCACAAACTCCAGCGGCAGCCACTTTACGCTGCGGAAACTCGACACCCGCCTGCAGCTGATCATGGAGGCCACTCGCAAGTCTGGCGGCGTCTACCTCTACGCGAACCAGCAAGGGTGCGACGGCGAGCGGCTGTACTTTGATGGCTGCGCCATGATCATCGTGAACGGCGACGTCGTCGCTCAGGGATCGCAGTTCAGTCTCAACGACGTCGAGGTTGTTACTGCCACGGTCGACCTGGAGGACGTGAGGTCCTACCGGGCTGCCATCTCCCGCGGCCTTCAGGCGGCGGCGTCCACCGCCAAGTACCAGAGGATCCAGACGCCGTTTGAGCTCAGCTCCGAGGACGATGACGCCGATGTGAGCAAGGCGCCCACTCTGCCGATGCAGCCGCGTATGCATTCGGTTGAAGAGGAGATTGCCCTCTGCGGCGGCTGCTACCTTTGGGACGTGAGTGTGCATCCGCCCCCTGACGAGATCAAGCTGACCTTTCCAGTACCTTCGCAGGTCCGGAACCGCCGGTTATTTAGTGCCCCTGAGTGGAGGCATCGACTCGTGCGCGACTGCAGGTACGCTACAACCTCTCCTCCACACCACCCACTACCCATCCCATACTCACCACCCTCCTCCAGTAATCGTCTACTCCATGTGCCGCATCGTGATGCAAGCCGTCGGCGCAGGAAACCAGCAAGTCATCGACGACGTCAAGCGCATCGCCAAGTACGGCGGCGAGGACGTCCTGCCCCAGACGCCGCAGGAGCTCTGCGGCCAGGTCTTCACGACCATCTACATGGGCATGAAGAACCAGAGCTCGCACGAGACGCGCCAGCGCGCCAAGGACCTGGCGGCCGCCATCGGCAGCTACCACGTCAACCTCGACATTGACGACGTCTACGAGGCCCAGAAGAAGCTCGTCGTCAGCACCGTCGGCTTTGATCCCAAGTTCAAGGTCGAGGGCGGCACGGTGCAGGAGAATTTGACGCTGCAGTGCTTGCAGGCGAGGATTAGGATGGTGACGGCTTATGTGGGTTTTGGGTCTGGCTTGTTGGTGTTGGGGTTGTGTTGTTGACTTGTGGTTGCAGGAGTTTGGGCAGATTCTGCCGACGGCGAGGAACAGACCTGGGGGCGGGAGCCTGCTGGTGCTTGGCAGCGCGAATGTTGGCGAGGTGAGAAATTCCCCTGGAAGCATAAACTACCGTAACTGACATGAGGATAGAGTATGTGGCTTCAATACCGAGGAGTTTGGGGTTGTGGGTAGGGACGGTACTGATACGTTCGGTTTATCTAGGTCTCAGGGGTTACTTGACCAAGTACGACTGCTCGGTAAGTCAAATCTCAACCAGTTCTCGTGCATGGACTGAGACAATAGCTAACCTTCTCTCAGAGCGCCGATATTGTATGCCGAACCGGTTGTCTTGTAACGTACTAGGAAAGGAGACTGACACACCACTAGAACCCCATTGGCTCCATCGACAAGGCCGATCTGAAGCGCTTCATCGCATGGGCCGAGAAGAACTTTGACCTGCCGTGCCTCCACGACTTCTTGACGGCGGTTCCGACCGCTGAACTTGTAGGTTCCTGTTGCTCTTGGGGCGGGCATCCCAAGGCAAACCCCCCTTTCGCTATATCCATATGCTGACTTTGCTGCTTTTCCAGGAGCCCATCACGCAAGATTATGTCCAGAGCGATGAAGCAGGTATGTATTCTCCTGTTCAATGCTTCCGCTTAGGCAATACTGACCCGAGACAGACATGGGCATGACGTACCAGGAACTGACCGTCTTTGGCCGGCTGCGCAAACTCAACAAGCTCGGCCCCTTTGGCATGTTCCAGCGGCTGGTGCACGACTGGAGCATTGACCGCGAGCGCAAGCCGGACGACGATGCGCCGTTCTACACGCCGGCGCAGGTGGCCGAGAAGGTCAAGAAGTTCTTCCACTTCTACGCCATCAACAGTGGGTCCCATTCGTGGTTATTTATGGGGTTGAG
Source organism: Parachaetomium inaequale (assembly GCA_033296685.1). Lineage (NCBI taxonomy): Eukaryota > Fungi > Ascomycota > Sordariomycetes > Sordariales > Chaetomiaceae > Parachaetomium > Parachaetomium inaequale. Next base: position 35,054 of record MU854400.1, on the reverse strand, counting down.
GATTGCTGACGGGCAAACAGGACACAAGATGACTACTCTGACCCCGGCTCTACACTGCAATGACTACTGTAAGTGTCTCCTTTGCAGTTTGACATGGCCATCGAGGCTGACGAGTGTTACAGCGCCGGACGACAACCGCTTCGATCTGCGGCCGTTCCTGTACCCGCCCTTCTGGAAGAGCTGGAGCTTCAAGCGGATCGACATGGAGCTGGAGAAGATTGAGAAGAAGCGGGCGAGCAAGAAACAGTGATTTGGACGTGAAGAGGAGAGGAGGACTGGATGGAAATAAGTAAAAGAGAAGATACTGCCCAATTTGGTTAGCTCTGTCTCTTGGGTTTCTTTGCATCTGGCCCCGCACAAACCTTCAAAAGCCCCACATCTCGCAGCCCTTTTCTGCCGAAAGCTTTTTTTTCGCGTTTCCAAAATTTCTCTTCCCAAGTTTCAACCCAGAAACCGCACACGAAATGCTGCGCCGCAGTTGCATTTCATCAAGGGCCGTTCAATGACCTTTAGCGACTGCTAGCTGCCCCTCACAGGCGCGCTACAGCGTTTCTATTCCCTCACTACACCGCCCACCATGACGGTCGACAGCGCCGAGGTCGTGGCCGCCGCCGGCCAGGCCGACACGCAGGAGGAGCAGAAGCTGGCTGCCGATATGTCCTCGCTCGAAATAGCGCAGGGCACGCAGCAGCAAGCCGATCTCCTCCCTCCCCACCGGTCGCACGATCCCCAGTACAACCAGAAGAGGAGCGACCCGTTTCAGTTCGGATCCCGCTACCTCGGGCAGCAGGACGACGTCTTCGAGTTCAATGCCTGGGACCACGTCGAGACTGACGACACATACAAGGAGTATGCGGAGCAGCAGTACGCCATGCAGCGCGAGGCGCCCGTGTCCGACTTTGACAAGAGTGAGTGGGACTTTTTCTTTTTTGTTTTTTGTTTTGTTTTTGCAGGCTGAGAAGCCTGGCGCTTGTGATGATTTACAATTATAAGCATAGTTCATCTGAATTATTTCATGAAGACACCTATGTAGTTATAGTCTTTCGCTCCCATCTGATGCGCCTCCCCCATACCTCGTCGATGTTTTGCCCTTGCAGAGTTTTGCGGCAGTCGGCTAACCGGTTCAAACAGTGCGATTCAACTCGGACCCAGCCAAGTGGTGGAACCTGTTCTACAAGAACAACACGGCCAACTTCTTCAAGGACCGCAAGTGGCTCCAGCAGGAGTTCCCGATCCTGGATAAGGTGACGCGGGAGGACGCCGGGCCCGTGACGCTCCTTGAGATAGGAGCCGGAGCCGGGAACACGGCGTTTCCTGTCCTGGCCCAGAACAAGAACCCGAAGCTGAAGCTGCACGCCTGTGACTTCTCCAAGAAGGCGGTCGAGGTCATGCGCAGTCATGAGTCTTACAACCCGGAGGTGATGCAGGCCGACGTCTGGGACGCCGCGGGTGACGAGCTGCCGCCGGGCCTCGAAGAGGGATCCGTCGACGTGGCCGTCATGGTGTTCATCTTCTCTGCACTTTCCCCGTTGCAGTGGAAGAAGGCGGTCGACAACGTCTACCGGGTGCTCAAGCCGGGCGGCGAGGTCTGCTTCCGCGACTATGGGAGAGGTGACCTTGCTCAGGTGCGGTTCAAGAAGGGGCGGTACCTGGAGGAGAACTTCTACATCCGGGGCGACGGCACGCGCGTCTACTTCTTTGAGAAGGACGAGCTGGAGGAGATCTGGGGCGGGAAGCCCAGCGAGGCTGCCGAAGGCGAGACCCAGGCCCAGGGTCTGCAGCCGAGCTTTGAGATCGAGGAGCTGGGCGTTGACCGTAGACTGCTTGTGAACCGTGCCAAAAAGCTCAAAATGTATCGGTGCTGGATCCAGGGCCGATTCAGAAAGAAATAGACAATGGACCTTCTCCCAAAAAGCTGCCTATTGTGCCATCCATTCATTATTACCTGTGTGTTTGGATTCAACAATCGAGTGATCGATGAATAGAAGCAGGGCCCGCACATGGCCCGAGCTCCCTGCTTTGGGAGCTGCTGGCTGCTCACCGCCCACTGTCAAAGGAGGGCAGAATTCGTTCAATGCGACAAAGCCGAGCGTGCTCTGAACCTTGAATGCAGACAGACCTGCAGCATAAGGTCTGCAGTCATTCCCGGTACGGCGTGCTCCGCCGACTACCTTTCTACCCTCCACACGACGAGCGCGCGACTGGATTCCTTCACCCTCATGTTGCTTCGGCCCCGGATTTTGTCGGCAACATAGAGCAGCGCCCGACGTGCTCACGCGCCGCGATCCGGTCCCATCGCCATCCATCACGCCCATCACGACCGCCCATCACCGCGCCGATCGGCCGACTCCCCTTTGGTAAATCCTCATCCCGACCTGCGTCCGCATCCGTGTCCAGTATCCCTATTCGCAACGTCGAGCCCCCTCGCGGCGATCGATCCTCCCCCGATCCTCCCCTCGAGCCCCACGATCCCCTGCCGTCCATCACCATCATCCATCCGCGGACCTCCATCGCCAATGCTTTGCCTTGACCACCATGGCGGCGCCAGCTAACAACCCCTTCGGGGCGCCCCCCAGCCAGGTCCACAACAACAATCCCTTTGGAGCGCCCGCCTCTGCCTTCAACAACCAGCCGTTTCAGGCTCCCAAGGCGAATCCTTTCGGTGCGCCCGTTAACAACAACCCTTTCGGCGCGCCAGCACCCCGGGGGACCCGATCCGCCTTTGGCAGCCCTGCTGTATCGCCAGCCCCGAGCCGACAACCGTCGCCAGCGGGGTCGCAGGTTAACCTGCAGGTAAACAACCCCTTTGGCGCCCCACCGCCTGGTGGTCCCAAGAGCAGTCGGAGCCCGTCGCCTTTTGGCTCGCGAGCGCCACCTACAGGGCCGTCGGGTCAGTCAGCAGCGCCCAAGGCCGTCGACGCGAGCGCGATGGGTCGCCGGAATAAGGTTGCTGGCGGTAAGCCATCGGCTGCCGTGAGTAATAATGTGGGGTTTGGTGGACGAGGAGGCCTGACGAACAATGCAGGCTTTGGTGGACGGGGAGGCCAGACCAACGGCGGCTTCGGTGGGCGAGGAGGACATACTCAGGGGCCACAACGCGCCACGCCGTTCGCCAGCACAAAGCCGTTCGCAAACCAGCCGATCGGTCAGGTAGCGGGGACGACCACACAACCGCAGCCAGGTGGTCGGGGCAAGCAGCCGGGGCGCCAGGAGCGCTACCAGCCGCCTCCGAGCCAGCACAAAGGCCAGCAAGTCACAGCCAGAGGCCCGAGCGAACGGACCAAGCAGCTATCCAACTTTGCCTTCAACTATGCGAACAAGCTGTACGACCACCTGAAAAAGGAGAACATCAGCCCCCCGAAATGGCACCCCGAGCCCGGCGACCCCAGCAAGCGCGCCGCCATCGAGACCCTGAAGGACGCGTACAAGAAGTATCGCACCCGCGTCTACGCCACCCTTAGGAAAGCCGACCTCATCGACGACCCGGAGAAAAGACGGAAACTCGAGGACGCGCTTCCCTTCAAGGGTATCTGTGAGAACATGTGCCCGGAGTTCGAGCAGGTCTCCCGTATCGCCGAGTACGATGTCAAGACGGAGGAGAAGGAGATGCGCCCCGACGGCCTGACGATGTGGCCGGATACGACCCGGATGGTCAAGAAGTTTGGGCGCTCGGCTGCCGGTCAAGACGCGCCGCTGCCCATGGACGTCCGCTCCGTGGACGCCCTACGGAGGACAACCGACTACCTGTTCAACGACCTCCTCCAGTCAGAGAGCAACCTCCCTTCGATGCACAACTTCCTATGGGATCGGACCAGAGCCGTGCGCAAGGACTTCACCTTTCACTCCCAAAAGTCGGCCGAGGAGATGAAAGACATGGTCTACTGCTTTGAGACCATCACACGATTCCACGCCACTGCGCTGCACCTGCTGTCAAAGAAGGGCTTTGCGAACGAGGACTTTGATCAGAGGCAGGAGATCGAGCAGCTGGGCAGGACCATCCTGTCACTCATCGAGGCCTACGACATGTGCCGCGACAAGCACGTCCACTGCGAGAACGAGCCCGAGTTCAGAGCCTACTACCTCCTCCTCAACGCGCATGACCCCTCCATAGCAAGGAGGATTCCCACGTGGGGCAAGGAGTACTGGTTCGAGTCGGAGGAGCTCCAGACTGCTCTGTCTCTGATCCAGGCGATGAAGGATGTGCGGGAACCCAAAGGCCCCATCAAGCCCCGTGTGGAGACGACACTGGCCGACACCTCTTTCACCAACTACTTTTCGATTGTCGAGGACCCGCGGGTCTCGTACACCATGGCCTGCGTCGCCGAAGTTCATTTCACGACGGTGCGCCAGGCCATTCTCAGGAACCTGGTCCGGGGTTACGCCCGGCACCGTGATGCGCCCCGCACCATCTCGGCCTCAGACCTCAACGCCATGCTGCGGTTTGACACGCCCGAGGAGGCGGTCGAGTTCGCGGAACTGCATGACTTTGAGTTCTCGACGTGGGTTCCCGAGGGACGGAATCCTGTGACGGAGCCGTACCTGCTCCTGAACAGCAAGAAGAAGGTCGTACCGTCGCCACGAGTACGGCAGTCGTTCTCGGGGAAGGTTGTTGAGCGGAAACGCACGACGCAGTCCCTACCTCATGTGATCTACAACACCATCTTTGAGGAGCCGACAGAGAAGCCGCCCAGTTCTGGAGGCAGTCCGGATAGTCTGTTCTCTGAAGACGGTGGTCTATTTGTCTCTAGGGCGCCGGCATCTGAGGACTTGTCCATGGCCAGTCCGACCCTGGTACCACCAGTCCAGGCATCAATACCACCAGCGGCAATCCCATCTCCGTTTGGCGCTCCCTCCTCGAGCTCACCCTTTGCCATGGGGGGTTCTTCTGGGGCAGCGCCAACCCCGGCATTTCAGAGGTTCCCGGCCTCGCAGCCATCGACTTCAGCTGCTCCCGGCCCATTTGCAGCTCTGAGCCAGCCTACACCGCAGGCTCAGGTAGCCCAGAGCCCGTTCTCGTCCTTAAATCAGTCGCCGGCCTCTTCAACAACCGGCACGACCTTGAAACCTGCCTCAGTCCTGGGTCAGACTCCATCCGCCCCGTCCGGGCAGACAACAACCTCTCCTTTCGCTGCAGCCAAGCCCGCAGAGGGTTCGAATCCGTTCGCTTTCCTCAAGAGCCCCGGGTCAACGACCCTACCGTCCCTTGCTCAAGCCACACAACCTCAGCTTTCTGCGGGCCTCTCATCCCCGTCCTTCCCACCCGCACCCTCGCTTCTCGGTAGCACCGCCCCCAAGCCGGCCACGACCCCGACGCCGGCACAAGATGCTGTCTCTGCGCAACCGAAGCCAACCCCTCCGGCTTCCATTTTGGGGTCAGCTCCGCTGACCGGAGCGTCTCTATTCCCGACGACCACATTTGCAAAGCCGACAGCACAGCAAGCCACCGCTCCTGCGTCGGCAATACCATCGATCCAGGTCTCTCCGCCTTTTGTCACGGCCGCGCCTGCGCCTCCAGCACAAGGCCTGCAACCTTCTCTCTCCGCTGCCCCGTTCCAGCCGCTTGGGAAATCGCCACTCTCCAGCTTCACGTCTCAAACTCCAGGGCTTTCTTCCCTTGGCGGCTCTGCCGTGGCACCGCCTAGACCGCCGCCACCCCCAAAGCGAGATCTGCTAGGCGATTTCACAAAATGGTTCGTCAAAGGCGACGACGGTCTGATGGTGCAATTCACCGAGGAGATCCTGCGTCACAAGCTCTGGGCTGTCTGGAAAGACTTTGAGCAAGAAGAGGTAGAAAGAACGCGGCGGGAGGAGGACGAGGAATCATGGCGGGTTGCGCGCGAGCACCAAAGCTACCGCCTGCGACTGAAATTCTTTTACCGCTGGCGCAACAACGCCCGGTCGCTCGCCACAAAGCGCATCCTCCGCGAAGGCAAAGAAAAGATGCGCCTGTACCGCGAACAACAAAAAGCCGTCAAAAAGATGCAGCAGGAGGAAAAGGAAAAGGCCGAGCGCGAAGCCAGACGCGCCGCGAAAAGACAGTTCATGGAAGACAGCCACCGCCTCAGCCTGCTCGCCTCGTCCACCGGCCGCCGGAACAGCGTCGCCTACAGCGCAGACCACAACCCCGAAGAGCAACTCCTCGCAAGCGGCATCTTTGCCGGCATGCGCGACGACCCGCGCTCGGTCGCCCGCCGCGTCGTCCGCGAAGCCGCCGCCACCAACGGCGCCGACTCGTGGGCCATGGCCAGCGCCACCCGCTCCTTCCGGTACCCGGAATCCGAGCTCGAGCTTGAGCCCGCGCCATCCCCGCACGACCACTCGCCTGACGCTAGCAGCGTCGGCGGCGGCAGGCGCGAGGGGTGGAAGACACGTTCGCTGCGTGAAAAGTTCGGCATCGAACCGAGGCGGAGCCTGTCGGCGAGCGGCGGCGGCAGTGGGTCTGCTGTTGGCAATGCCCACGTCAACGGCGGGTCGTTTGCGTCGTCCTCGTCGCGGTTCGCGCAGTCGTATTCCGGGATTATGAGGTCGACGAATTTCTTCGGTGCTCGCCTTGGTGGTGATTCTCCTTCGTTCAGGAAGAGGTCGGCCGAGGAGGAGTCGGATGACGAGCCCGGCGCCAAGAGGCAGTCGGTGTTCTACGGCGGCGGCAGTACAAACAATAATAGGGGGAGTGAGGGGAAGGGGAATGGCCCTGGCTTGGCCACCAAGTCGCGGCACTGGGACTTGCGCGCGAGAGGGTTCGTGCCCATGCCCGATGGGAATTGGTTGCCTGAGGCGATTGCTAGGTCTTCTTCTGCGAATAAACAGGGCAGGGTGGGCGGAAGGTATGAGTTCGCCTCTGCGTCTGCGTCTGGCTCGCCGGATGATGGCCTAGAGGACGTCGACATGGCGGTGAGTGACGCGGGTACCGCCCGCGCGGCGTCGCCCACGCCATCAGACCTGCGCCTGCGCCTGGCGAAGCTTAAGAAACTGCGCCCGCAGGCACATGGCTATGGGCATGGTCACGGCCATTCATCACGGCACAGTGTCGACCTCCCGCCTACATCTGGGTTCGCAAAGGGGATCCTATCCACGTCCCCACCCCACCCCCCATTCGGGTCCATGCCCCCTCCCCCGGCGAGGAGGCACAGCGGGGAGAGACTACTACTAGGCACGGGGAAGAGGAAGCGCGGTTCGCCCATGGATTACGAGGAGGAGGGCGAGGACCAGGAGGAGGGGCAGGAACAAAACAGGGAAATGTCGTCGCCGTCGGCCAAGAAGAAGGCGGCGCTTGATGGGGGTGCTGCTGTTGTGCCGGGCCGGGCGGAGACGAGTGCCATGGTGGAGAATACGAGAAGGATGTTGAGGGAGCTGAGGGAGGAAATGGATCGGGCGGATCGGGAGGAGCGCGTTGGTGATGTCGGTGGTGGTGGTGCTGGTGGGAGGGAGGAGGTTTATTTGGAGGGGTAGTTTCAGTTTCAGGTACGGGTGTTGGCTGCCTGCCTGCCTGTGTCTGGGGAGATGGGGTTTGTGGGAGGGTTGTGGCTAGAAGGGGGGATACCCGGCCGGTGAGCCCAGGCATAGATTGCCGGGGGGGATGGGCATAAAATGCCTCGGATGGGGGAGACGGACGGGGAGAGTATGGAAAGAAAGCAATTGAGTGGGATAAGCGAGACCAAGCAAGCATGTAAAGCATACCACGGCGTTTCTGGATGGGGAATCGAAACTGGGAAAACTGGATTACGCATCTATCTAGCCTTTGTTCTTTTGCCGTTGTGTATCTCTGGATGGGCAGGGGTGTCTTTACTCGGGCTTTGCCTGCTGATGATGTGACTTTGCGTTGCATGGCTGGGTTGTAGGAGGCATGGGCGAGCATGGTGGGGGAGGGGATAATTGAATTGATGCCAAGTACTCTTGGATGATGCTTCAAGGCTACTGTCGATATCATTTTGTGATTTGGTTGCTGTCTTGTTGGTAGGAGTGCCGTCAACTATCACGATGTGTGCTATGATCAGCTGCCGTGGTGAAGCTGTCGGGACCGTCCTTCAGACAAGAGGTGTCATGTGCGGCAGTGGATTGTTGCTTTGCACGGAGGACATCAATGGAGGGCAAGGTGACAGTGTAACTAAACGCCGTTTGGAGAATGACGGAGAAATCGCTGGAAAATAAACGTGTGTTGAAACGTATCAAAACAGAACCTGGGGTTGCCTTGGGCGAACTCACTTGGATCAAGGGTAAAAGATTCAGCCTCTCAACAGCGTAGGCAGCCGTGGCAAGGCTCAAACATCGTCTTCATCAGCTTTGTATTACTGTATCAACCATAATCCGAGGAGTCACTCCCACTCCAAAGCCCCCTCCAACCGCCCTGCCAGTGTTCCAGTCAACCAACACCCCCTACAAACCAACTCCGTAAACTCCCCTCCACAACCCAGTCCTCCCTTGCGAAGCGGCCCCCACTTGGCAAGTACCCCCAATCATACAAGTACAGCACAGCACAAAGGAAATGACGGGTATATCTGACTCATCAACCGACAAAACCCCCCGAGAGAAGAGCAAAAAAGCACATGATAAAAAAGGAAATCACCGCCTCCCCCCAGGCGGCGCCGCAAACGCAGTCTGAATCTCCCACGACTCGACTGGGCTCCCGGCCGCCCCGTCACCGCCGCCCCCAAACCCACCACCACTACTGCTAATCCTGGGACTCTTCCGCCCCATCATCGGCAACATCCCCCCGCCACCGCCGCCGCCACTGCTCCGCGAGGTAGTCTTGAGAGGTGGCGGTGGCGGGACCGTACTCAGTTTGATGATGTGCCTCTTCCCCCCGGGCGCACTAGTCGTAGGAGTGGAAGTAGAAGAAGCAGTGCTATGCCTCTGATGGTGGTGTCGTTGTTGTTGCAGTCGTGGGGACCCACCCTGCTGCTGCTCCGGCAGCGGCCAGGCGTGACTCTTGAGCAGGGGTGTCATGCCCGTCCCCACGGCCCCCGGGCTCGTGGCGCCGCCCGGGCTGGTGATGGTTATGGCTGTGGCTGTGGGGATGGTGGGGCTGCTGCTGCTGCTCCCCTGGACGTGCACGCCGTGCTCGGCGGGGATGTACGGTTTGAGGGAGGGGAGCAGGGCGGATGTGCTGCGGGCGGATTCGGCGGAGAGGGGGGACCGCCCGAAGTCGGAGGGGGAGTGGTACTGGTACTGGTACTGGTGGGCTCGTTCTCGTTCTGTTGCTGCCGAGGAGGGGGAGGTGTAGGCTTGGGGTGGCGGGGTGGGCGGGACGGTGGTTGTGATGTGGAGCGGGGCGGCGGCGGCCTTTTTGGAGATGGGGGCTGCTGCGGTGGCGTCTTGTTGGTAAGGTTCCTGTGGTTTCCAGCTGGAGGAGCGGTAGGCTTGGACGTCCGGGCTGTCGACTACTGGGGTTGAGGCGCCCTCTTCGGCGACCGGCCAGAAGCGCGGTGAGACCATTTGCGTCTGGCACTGGAAAGACATGGAGGAGCGGTGGCGGTTGACGCGGGCGTAGAAATCTGCTTCGGCGCTGGCGCGGACGCGCTTGTTTCGCCGCTTGCGCAGGCAGATAAAGGTGGCCCCGGCGATGATGAGGAGGAGGACGACAGCGCCGACGACAATACCGACAATTACGGGGACGGTGAGGACCGGCTTCGAGCTCTCGTCCTTGTTGAGTGTTGTCGGGTCGACGATGCTGATCTGGGTATCGGAGAAGACGGTGTCGCTCAAGCCGAGGAGCACGCCAGGGGCGGGCTGTTGCCGGCAGCCGGCTTCCAGGGCCACAAAGTCTGGTGCTGTATTAGCACAGGCCTCGTGCCTCAAGTTTTTGGAACTTACAGTTGGCCAAGTACTCTGTCGTTCCCTCGGCAGAGATACAGGGGATGCAGCTCTCAAAGTGGGAAAAGGCCATGTCGTCGCCGTCGCCGGCCGAGCAGTACGAGTAGGCGGTGGTGCCCTTGGGGTCTAGGATACCGTGCTCCATGCTGGCCTGGAGCCTCCCGCAGGCGGTGCTCGTGGAGCATGGTGTCGATGCGATGCCAGCGGCGTTGGGAAAGCCAAAGACACAGTACGCGGCTGTGTAGCGCAGGTTGTCTGGTTCAGGGGTTAGCACGAGCTGTAAGGTTGGGACGAGAAGACATACAGAGAAACCACATGGTGTCACTCTCACTCCCCTGCGAGAAGGTGCTGGTCTGCAGACACGTCATGCAGCTCTTGAACTTGGTGCCGGCGGGACTCGAGTAGGCGGCATCTTGGCAGGTGATGTCCGAGTTCTTCGTGTTGGAGGAATTGGGGTCTGAGGAATCGAGGTCGAGCGAGTCCCGACATACTGACGCACAGGGCGAGTTTGGTGATACTTGGAGCGCCGAGGAGAGGTGTGATGCCGAGAAAAGGGCGAGGAGAGTGTAAAGGGCCGGTTTCGCCATGTTGTCGATGTCGACCGGTGTGGCCAGCGTATTAAGGGGGAAAATAGAGCCCAGGGCCAGCCAGGGATATCAGAAAGGAGCTTGCGGGGTATAAAAGAGTCTACTGTCTAGAGGATGAACGAAGCGAAGGTCGAAGCAAACAACAAACGAGACAACTGCAAACTAAACAAGGGCCATCGGAGGAGAGACCGGGAGCCATGTGAGGAGTGGCAGAGCTCTGTTTCAAATAGCTATCTGCAGTAGCACGACATGGAGGAAGAGCATGGTCCTCTCTCTCGTGCATTCTCGTGCCGCCCATGGGACGGCCGATCCGACAAGGTGGTGGGCGGATGTGACGAGCTGCATGCAACCTTGAGGACTGGGCAGCAGGAGGCGGCGGAGGGCTGCTCAGGTACGGCACCAACTCGCCCTTCTAGGCCGGATCGGGGTGTGACGGCTCGATGGCGGCTCCCGCTCTCGCTGTGGTGCCGCTGGCCCCCCCTGCGCTGCCGCCAGAGCCGATGGTCGGCACATGGCTGCTCCCGGCGTGGCGTCCAAGTCGGAACGGTTGATGGATGCAGCGGCCAATCAAAGTGCTAGTCCGTGTCAATGGCACCGAGCTCCATGGTTCATCCGATCTGGTTGCGAGATGGTGTGTTGGGAGCTCCGCGCTTAACCCGGTCTCGACTCTCGACTTTGACTTTTGAGTCCCGACTGACTCGACTCAACTTCAGCTCCGCGGTGTGGTGGTTATTCTGGCAGAGGCGGAGCCTGCAAACAGCCCATGGTGCGCAAACATCAGACGACCTCGACCGGCCGACTCGACCGGCCGCGAGGTCCCAACAGCCTGGGTTGCATCTCGGACGGCCGCAGCGTTTCGACGCTTTTCTTGTTTTCTGCAGAAACTTGAATCGAGCGAGGCAATTGACTGGCTGCGTGGGTTGTGTGGGGCAGGGCTTGGCCGGCGCTTCGAGGCCCGCCAAGCCACGCTAAACCCGATCCATGCGGGTCATCGGCTGCCGCTTCTCATTGGTTCCCCCCAACACCTCCTGCAAGTCGCCGCCAACATCACAACTGGAAACCGCTTTCCGGCACAGACAACGAGCTGGCCGAGCGCTAAGGCGCGCAACAACCGTCCCTGATGCAAGACGGTAGTATCAGGAGATAGTGATGGCAGAATAGTAGCAGCCGTGAGGGAACCGCTTCTGGTGCTCAACATCACCACCATCCTCGCAGCGTCGTAGGACTGGCTGTGTTGGTTTAGACCCCCAATATACCCTTCGCAGTTTTCCTTTACTTCATCAACTGCACAAGAAGACTGCAGGATGCAAGTTGGCGGCCCTTTCTATGGTCTAACACCTCATACCATATCCTACGCATCCGAGGACAAAATCGTCACGCCGGCCGTCTCATCCCAACCGAGACCACCATCTGAACTTGGGTGTAACAAGACGCGCATGGGACATATCAGCAAATCTGTACTTATTTCGGGGCTGCAAGGACTGAATATGAATTGGTTTTATATCTTCTTTTGGTCTCCCCTCCAACTTTTCCGTCTTCTCTTTCAAACCACTGCAAACCTCCCTCAGCCTGCCTCCAAACATTTCCCATACACCTCCCCAGACCCCTTAGCTAAACAGCCCCTAACATCACGACACCACAACCGCATCCCCCATCACCTCCATCTCGGCCCCAAACAGACATCTCCCCTGCGGACAATCCCCGTGAAACACCATCCACCTGCCGCCGGGCACGCTCGCCGCGCCCCCCGGCGCCGTGACATTAAACCCATCCCCCGTCCCAATCAGCCTTTCTGTCCTTCTCTTATATGGCCCGGTGACATTCCCCTCGGCCACGGCATAATTCACACTGTACCCCGGCCCGTCCCAGCAATGATTACTATAAAACAACACATACCTCCCTCCTTCGCCACTCTCTTCCCCCCCTTCTCCCCTACCAACAGCAGTCGTCGTCGTCGTAAAAAAGAACAAATCCGGCGCCTCCACCAACGGCCCATCAACCCCCTCGGGCCCCCCATCCCGATCAAACACCTCGACCCCCCCCCCCCCAAGCCCCCCCCCATCCCCCCGATCAACCTCCTGCAACACAATCGGCGTGCGCTGGAACGGTTCCACCCCGTTATTACACTCCCCCCCGGCACCCATCGCGTTCCCGTCAACTTTATACACCAGATACCGCCTCCCCGTAGCCGGGTCAAGAAACCCCGCCGGATCGATCGCGCCCCCTTTCTCGAGGGGACAGATGACCGGTTCCGGGAGGGGGGTGTACGGGCCGAGGATGGACCCTGAGGAGGAGGTGGCGGCGCCGATGCAGTGGTATGATGATGAGGAGGAGGAGTGGTTTCCGGCGGCGAGTTGGGCAGCGTAGTAGAGGACGTAGGAGGAGGAGTTGAGTTGGATGAGGGAGGGCGCCCAGGTCTGGGTGGAGGTTGCCCATACGCCGGGGGAGGGGAGCGGGTTCGCTGAGGGGAGGTAGGTCCATGGTCCCCGCGGGGAGGGCGCCGAGGCGGCTTGGATGTTTTTGTATGTTGCTTTGTCGGCGGCCGGGGTTGAGTTGGTGGTGGTGGTGGTGTTGTTGGTGGGCGGTGGTGGTGTCCACCAGCCGCCTGTGGCGAAGGCGTACCATGTTCCCGAGGGCGCGTCTTGGATGATGCACGGGTCCGGGAAGTCGAGGGAGAGTAAAGGGGTTTTGGAGGGGGTGGTGGGCGGCGGGAGGAGGAGGGTCAGGAGGAGGTAGGTTGGGACGAGCAGGGTGACCATCATGGCGGCTAGGCGGATTAGCAGGCGAGGTCGCGTCTGCCGGAAGAGGTGGGAAGCGCGGGTCCGGAGGGACGAGGCTAGGCTGAGGGCTGCGGACGCCATTCGTAAGGGTGAGGGAGGAGGTGAGTACTAGGGAGTGATTCGGAGGTGGCTTCCGCGTGCCAGCAAGGTTGCGGCTGGTTGGGATGCGGTTGGAGGTTTGGGCGGTTTGTTCGACGCTCGATAACATTGTCGTTCAGATGGAGTCCAGAATATCCGCGCCATGGTGGTTGGTTGCGCACGGAGCGTGGAGTTGCCATATTGTCAGGGGCAGCGCAAGGACAATATCAGTGCGAAGTGGATGGAGGTGACACGCTCGTGATTTCATCTGATAAATATGTAAGCTGCATGTCGTAGCCGCCGAGACAGCAGGTGCATACCTGGATCGAGTGTTGGAATTACTCGCGGTGTTGATTACCTTCGCTGCGCATATCCATTTCATGCCCCGTCTCGAAGACAGGAATGGCGGCATGAAGCCGAGGTCGAGTAATGGCCATTAGTTAGGTCTGATCTGGATTGGTTAGTCTATCAACAAAAACTCGGGGATAACTACCGTGCCAATGGGGACGCCCATCCAAGCCAGACGATGGCTCAAGATGCAGGAATTTGCATGGCTCAGGGCATCTCCCGCATATCGCATCAATATCAATCTCGTTCAGCCGGGCATATCAACCGCGGCGTTGTCTCCCCCTAAGTGGTCGGTGGTCGGCCTCAACCCGACCTCGCGTTTCAAGTCCAGGATACTAGACTGACCGTCGCCCGCCTGCACGTTCACCAAGGACACCCAACTTCAGTACACATGTATTCTACCTGCGAGAAACACGACGAAATATTAACAGCTGAATCCACCAAGACCAAGCAAACAACCAGAAACGCCGTCATTTTTCCGTGCAACAGCCGCAGCCAGCAAAAACGCCCCCTCCATCCAGAAGCGAGTAGAAGGAACCCCCCAGATCAGATCCTACAAGCGGCCCTCTTAATCACTGTCGTCGGCCTCCTTGCCCTTGTCGGCCTTCTTCTTGTCCTTCTTCTCCTTCTTTAGCCTCTTGCGCTCGGCCTTCTCCTCAGCCGTCTCGCCGTCGTGCTTCTTGCGCTTCTTCTTGTCGTCGTCCGCCTTCTCCTCGGCGGCGGCCGGCGCAGACTCGGCCTTCTTCTCGGGCGAGGCGGCCTCGGCAGGCGCGGCAGCAGCGCTGGTGGCGGCGGCCGCGGCGTCGGCGGCGCCGTAGTCGGTGTAGCCCTGCGTCCACTTGGCCGGGGTGGCCTCGTTGGTGCGGCCGAACTTGTCCAGCTTGCCGTCAGCCTTGAGCTTCTTCTTCTCCATGGCGACGGGGCCGAGACCCCAGCGGCGGGGGTACAGGTCGCGCTCCATGATGCAGCGCTTGACCTTGGCGACGACGCCGTGGTCGCATGTCGACATCCTGTGCGACGGTTAGTAAGGATTCTTCCAACTTGGAGCAGGCAACATACTCAACAGTGCTCATCTGGGCAATGCCAATGGCAATGGCCTCGCCCTTGGTGGTCATGAGGACGACCTCCTCGTGCGTGTCGATGCCGGCGTCGTAGCGCAGCAGACCGGGCAGCATCAGCTTGGCGCCGTAGCACACGGCGTTGACGGCCGAGTCCTTGACCACGAGGCGCTTGTACGTGCAGAGCAGCGTCTCGAGCGGCTGGATGACCTTGCGCAGGTACGACTCGTCGCCGCCGTTGTCGTACTGCCACTGGGCATCGAGGACGTCGTGCAACGTCACCAGCGAGCCGTTGTCCTCCGACATGACGCCGGAGCGCACGCGGCGCAGCTCCTGCATGTGCGCGCCCACGCCGAGCAGCAGGCCCAGGTGCACGCAGAGCGTACGGATGTAGGTGCCGGCCTCGCAGGACACCCAGAAGACGCCGAGGTGGCGGTCGTTGTCGAACTCGATCAGCTTGCTCTCGTGGATGGTGCGGATACGCAGCTGGCGCTTGACGGCCGAGATGAGGGGCGGGCGCTGGAACAGAGCACCCGTGAGGGTCTCGAGGGCCTTGGCGAAGGCGGCTTCGCCGCCGGGGATGGTGTCGTGGAAGCGGACGACGGCCACGTACTCCTTACCAGCGCCCTGCTGGGCCTTCACGAGGCGGGTCGCGCGGTCAATGCAGACAACTAGTTTGGTCAGCAAACGTCGCCATTGAAACTCCACAACCCGGAATCACGTACTCAAGCAGCCAGTGACCTTAGGATCCAGAGTACCGGAGTGACCAGTCTTCTCCACACTGCAAAACTGTCAGCGCCGCCATCCCAATGCCCTTCTCTCAGATCCCACACATACCGGAGCATCCGCTTCAGCCAGGCGACGACCTCGTGCGACGAGGGGTTCGACGGCTTGTCGAGGTTGATGACACCGCTCGAGACGTAGGACTTGATGTCGCGCTTGTAGGGCGACGAGCCGTTGGGGATGGGCGTGAAGTGGCCGGAGCGCACCAGCATCTTGTCGTAGTTCTTGAGCAGCAGCGGCCAGTCGCTCGTGTTGAGCGACGGCACCGTGTTCTGCGGCTTGATCATGTACTCCTCGTCCCCATTGTCGCCGCCCTTCTTCACCAGCGCCTTTGCGTCTGCCATTGTAATGGTGTCGTGTGTATAGTCGTACTAGAACCCCCACTCAAGCCTCGAGTCGTTTGATCGAAGCACAAAGTATCTCGAGTCCGCGTCGGTCGTCGGGCAATTGGCCGTCCGGAAAGGATAGGCAAAGTTATAGGTGGACCGTGAGTGATTTCACGCGTCGCCGGCAGGCTGGATCGAGTAGTCGGACAGTCGCCGTACGATTTTCCACACGTCTGTGATGTTGACATCAAAAGGTCGGATCCAGTGGCCGACCCCGAATTTTTTTTGAGAGCGGCCGGTGTGGGGCAGCGATAGCCTCGAGATGGCGCTAGCCCATTGTGCACGGATTCACGTGTTGATAAGGGGCTGGGCTGTTATGCAAGGGTTATGCAGAAACAGAACAGGAAAATGCATCAAACGGATGATGTGCACCGAAGGGTGAATATGAGCATTGTACTTGTTGAGCAACCATCGCTAAGGTAACTGTCCAGTCATCGATACAGTACAGATCCAATATATACGTGCTCCATCCCTTTAGAACCCAATCATCCCATATACACAAAGCAAAGTGTGCAAGAAGGCACTGAGGTATATCCAACTCCATCCAAACCGGGTATTATAACATCAACCAAAGGTCCAAAACACACTCCATCATCCAATCTCCCCAGCTTATAAACCGTCTCATGAAACGACAAACCCCCTCTGCGCCTGCCCAACCCCATACTCCATCCCGTACTCGCCCATCCCCAGCCCAACCCCAGCCCCCGCAGCTGCGCCACCCGCGCCGCCCGACCCGGGCCGCGACCCGTGATGCCTCCCATAGCCGGGGTGATGCAGGACCGGCGCCTGCGGCTCGGCCGGCATCCTGTAGGGGTACTCGTACTGGCGGTCACCGTTGGCGTTGGCGTCCCCGTACGGGCTCTCGACCTCGTGCATCTCGTACGCCTCGTTGTCGCGCTCCTTGCCCTTGGACTCGATCGGGAACCCGTTCATGTTCATGTTCGACGCCTTGGACCGCAGGCTCGCGTCGTCGCCGCCCAGGGCGACGCCGATGTTGGCGAGCTCGTTCTGCCGCTGCTCGGGGTGCGCGTGCACCTGCATCAGCATCTTTTCCTGGCCCGTCGTCGGCCACTGCGTGAATGCCGGCGGCGGGGAGGAGTGCATGGGCGAGACGGGTGTTGTATGCGCCTGCAGCAGCATCTGGTCGAGCTGCTGCTGCGTGGGCATCGTGGTCGGCCACTGCTGGTGGTAGGCGCTGCTGGGGCCCGCGGGCCCCTCGGGCCCCGTTACGGGGCTGTTGTACTGGCTCGAGTAGGGGCTGAAGTAGCGCGGGAACGGCGCGTCCGTGGCCGCGCTCACGGGGCTCTCGTTCTCCCACCCTCGCAGGGGCCGCTGGCTGACGGGCGTGTCCTCGAGCATGTCCTGCCCCGCGCCGCCGCCGTAGCGGGATTTGGGGTGCGGCCAGCCCTGGCCGCCGTGGCGGCGCTCGAGTTCGCGTAGGAAGGCGCGCCGCCTCCGCTTGCCGGTGCAGACGATGCAGAAGCCGGCGATGGCGAGGAGGAGGGCCAGGCCGCCGAAGGCGATGCCGACGCGCGCGCCGAGGGAGACGGGGCCGTAGTCGGGGGAGGGTACGGACGAGTAGGTCGCTTGCGGCGCGACGATGGTGATGTTGTGGGAGCTAAATGGGTCGCCGTCGATGGACACAGTGGACCCGGGGGCGGGCCTCTGCTCGCATGCTGCTTCGAGGATCAGCATGTAGTTGTTTTGGTAGATGCCATCCTCGAGTGGCACAAGGCAGGGACTGCAATGCTGGGGCACGCTCTGGTCCCACTTCTGGCAGTAGTCGAGAGCACCGGCCGAGGTCGACATGTTCTGGTATGTGACGGCGCCCTCGAACGGTTCGCATGCCGTTCTTGCGGGTTGTTAGCTAAGGCCCGCTAGGTCAAAGACAAAGATGATCAGGAGCTCACCTTGTCACACACGGGTTGGTCCCGCCGTCGAATAGGCAGTATCCCATGTTAAACCGCAGGTTGTCTAGAGAATAACAAGTCAGCCCGGGGAGCGAGATACAGAGGCCGACACAACACATACAGAGTAGTGCTTGGAGGTCTGACTGCCTGCCAGAAACGTAGGTGCTGGTGAGAAGGCAGTTGATACATTGCTCCCATACGACGCCGGTCGGCGTTCCTTTGAGTGTGCCGGCGTCGCAGGCCATCTCGTCGGTGGCCGTCGAGGATTGGACATTGCCGCAGTACTTTGAGCAGGGCGAGTTGGGAGCAACGAAGAGCGCCGCCGCCAGCGGTGCGGACACAACCGCGGCGGCGACGGAAAGACGAGCGGTACTCAACCGCATCCTGGTGGTTTCGTCCCTCTGCGGCCAAGGTTCGAGAAGTTGGATCGGTGGTGTTCAAAGGAGCTCGAAATCGGTCGGCAGTGACCTTCGTCTGGTCGGGATGCGGGGATGCAGCACTGCAGCTCCGGGAGGACGATTATTGCCGCACAGTTTCCCTGTACGACATGCCGGACGATGGCTGTTCACCGAGTTCCTCCGAGTCCGGGAACGGGCGGACGAGACGGAAGCCGCCGGAGGATATATGAGGACGTGGACCAGAAGCTACAGTGACAGAGGCGCGCTCGATATCAGCTAAGCGCGCATTTCATCCGGGCTGTGGGTTGTTTGCAGATGGAGACGCCAACAGATGTGACAGTGATGGGAAAGTTGCTGAGGGCGCAACAACACAACACACGCACACAGTGAGAGACCGAAAACCCAGACCCCCGGGCGCACACCAACTCCCAACACAGCAGCGCCGTCTGGCTGCTGCGGGCGGGGATGCCATGGTGTGATTGGGGAGTCGGGACAGGCCGTGAGATGGGCAATCAAGCAATTCACATCGCCTCCCGATCGGCGCGGCGCATTGCTCCAATTGCTCCCATGCTGTCCGCCAACCTGAGCCAACATTGAAGGTGCGCATCCCCAGTGGCCAGAGCCAAGATGCGGGAGGGATGCCGCTCGAAGGCACAGTCACCGCTAGCCATGCGGGTGCGCACAGCATTGGCCACTCACAGCCCAAGGACGAGGTGCTTGCTGCAAGGGCCTCTGCACGCTCTTCACACCCCCCCACTCGGGTCACGCATTGTGGGGTTGTGATTGGCCGCTGCTCGTTTACCCGTGACCCACGATCTGCCCGATGCGGCCAGAGCTGAGCTGCCTGGGGGCCAGCCCGGAACTCTCCTTCCTCTCCCACCATTCGTCACAATTTGGAATGGTGCCGTTGAGGGGAAGTGCATTCTCTGCTGCACCCGCCCCCAAGTCGGCCGCCATTGCAAATCTTCACCAGTCGGCAGCGGTTTGGCCGCTCGAGGGCCGGCATCCGACACAGTATGGAAAGTACATGGTGGGGTCCTATCGAAACCTGAAACCTGGGAACCACACTTGCGACGATGTCGAGGAGATGGCTTGGCACGAGAAGAAGCGGAATCAGTGGTGAGAAGAGGTCTCGACGATTCATCTGGCAGTTGTGTGTTTGGTCAATCTCATAGATTTTGGGACTATTCGCTTTGCTGACCTTAGGTACAGATAAAGACACCTACTACTGTGTATGTACTTATGCTACAGAAGTTCTACCCCTCTTCAGCCCTCGCTCGTCCAGCACCGTACTACCCTTATGCCGGATACCCCTGAGCTCGGTCCTGACGCCGGCTACCGCACTGCGAACACTAACACCCAGAGCCATTTCCTCGCCATTTCCTCGCCATTGACTGCATCGCCGCTTAGGGTCAAGGAGAGTGGTGCAGGAGCCGCCGGACTTCCTCGTTGTTTACACCATTGGGCTGTTGGCCCGGAGTAAAATGTCTTGGGCATCCATGGCGCGCCGTGCCTTTACTGTCCATATCCTGTAAAAGACGAAACAAGCCCCCGTTGATGGCACCGTAAGTACTACCCATATCCACAGCTTGGACACGCTGGAAAACCATTCGTCTTGGCTGAAGAAGGGCATCGCGAGCAGGGCCTAAGGCACATCCAGCAACTAGTCAGCTCCTGTCCGGACGCAGGTAAAGGGGCCGGGGGTCCCTGGGCAAACTCAAGACAATGCTCATATCCCTCAAGGACCCCTAGCATCAGAGCTTACCGCGAATGTTGCGCCAGGCAAGAAGAACATGGTGACGATCGCGATCTGCCAGAGTCAGAAGGCTCCATGCAGGCAGGCCGGCGCCATGGGCCACTCGAGGGGCCTCCTTACCGACCGCATGACCACGCTGTCACGCTTCATCTCCTCGGCAAGAGTATGTGACGCTTTGGCACTGTCGATCTGGATGCGGTTGAACAGCTGGCAGAGTGGCTGGTCAGTCTTCATCGTGGTGCCCCAGTTTCACCGGCTTACCAAAGCCAAGATATTCTGCGTCTTCTTTTCGAGCTCCTTCGCAAAGTCGTGCGTAGCCTCGATCTGCGACAGCACCTGGCAGGTGCTCCTGGACGCGTCCCCGAACCTGTCCCTATCCGCCTCGGTCGTCGGCCGGTCCGCGTGGACGCACTCGTAGTGCGAGAGGAGGTCCGCCGCGATGCTCTGCACCGACCGCAGCTCGGAGAGGTAGCGGTGGAGGTGGGCTGCTATCGAGTGAAGCGCCCGGCTGATGTTGGTCAGCTCCGTCTCGAGGGGCGGCAGGGCCCCGTCGTGGCCGCCGAGCGCGGTGGTCAGGCGCAGCTCGTGGGCGATCAGCTGCTCGTTGACGCTGTTGAGCGCGTTTGTCCACCACCGCACCGCGCTGCTGAGGTAGACGAGATGGGCAAAGTGGCCGTCGCCGTCGAGGCTCCCGCCGGCGCGCTGCATGACCTCGTCGATCCGCTGCTGCGGCTCCAGCGCCACGCTCGGCCAACGGCCGTGCATGAAGTCGACGGCCATGAAGGTTACCTTGCGAGCCCCCGGCTGGACGCGCGAGAAGACGGCTACACAGGACCGGAGGATGCTCAGCTTGACGGCCGGCAGGTGCAGCCGGTGGAAGGGATTCATCTGGCCGGGCCGCTCGCCGTCGTCGGGCTCGGACGCCGCGGCTTTGCCCTGCCGGCTTGTTACCTTGACTTGCACCCGGATGGGCAAGAAATACCAAAAGTCAAAAGCAACCGATCCATCGCTGAGCCTGAGTTTCCGCGACCCTCGCCCGTTCGGGAGGTAGTGCCGTGAGAGGGCAAAGACGAAAGCCGGCGGTATCCTGAGCCGCGTTGCGAGCGCCTCAAACGAGGACCGGGATACTCTGAGCTTGTTCGCATCCTCCGGCACCGGGGCATCTTCGTCATGCACGAGATGCTTGTAGATGAAGCTGCCGCTGTTAGCAGGGTACGACTCCGCCTTAGAACAGTACAGATACGAGAGAAGAGCCGTACAAAAACTCGTACGAGGGCACAGAGTCGGCCGGGCCCTATTGCAGAGGTCAGAGCTGTTGCTTTGAGGAGGCCTGTGCCGCTTGAGAGATTACCAGGGCGTGGATTTCAGCAGCAGACGTCAACTGAGACCGGATACGGGGCACATGGGGCCGGTATGTGGCGTGGTCTACCTGCGTTGTCCCTGACAAGCTTGAAGCGTCGAATGCCTCAAATGAGGCTGCTATGGAGTTGGCGTGTTCTCTGGGGCAGATTCGAGATTAGTCCCGGTTCCTAGTGGTGAGGGCCTGGAACGTACAGTTCAGGGGTATACTGAGCGAGGGACAGATAATCCATTGCCGGAGATTAACAGACAGTCCTTGTGCCGCAGGAGAGAACCGACAGCAGCCATCACAACAGGGAGCCGTGTTCGCTTTGGTCGATTTTCATGGCAGCCCATTCATTCATCGGTCAGCCCAGGCCAGCCGAGACAGAGCCTTGCGCACAGCCTGGCCAACCCTCCTGCATATTGGGCACCTGTCTGCATGTATTTCAATGCACCCCTCAACACTCGGCAGAAAGAAAGTTATCACTCGAGGCAGTCGAAACACGAGGCTCCCAGCCATTCCATTTCCCCCAAGACGCCATGTCGGGCTCACGCCGCATTTCGAAGCTGGGTCGCGCCCCTCCACTGGACCCTTCTTGGGCCTTACTAGAGACAGGTGACAGCGCCCCGGGCTTCAGTCACCATATCTCTACCACCGAGATGCCAGCAGCGCATCTTGACCGTGCCCCTGAGACAACAGCTGCCAGCGACGAGCGGCCACGGCCGTCCGGCGGACCGCAGGACCCCGCATGCATCGAAACGGCATCACCTCGGCCTTCGAGTCCAGCCGCGGGAATGAACGACTCATTGACGGGCGAGAGCCTTGTCAGTGCCACCACACCTCTGGCGGCAGGAGGCCCGATGAAGAGACGATACGCAACCCAGCACCAGCCAGGCTGGGTTTTGAAAGGCGACGGGGCCCACCACACCAGCATGCCACCCGCGCCAGCCCGCGAGGCAACCAGTTCCGCGGGCACCCACCCAATCGTGCCTCAGTCCGTTTTCCAAGTGAGGCGGCTGGCGCCGCCGCAACGAGGGGGCGATGCTCCGCCAATACCGCCCACGACCTCCCACACTTACAGCCCAAGCTCGGTCGGCGTGTCACCATCCGCTACTTATTAGGGAACGCCCTCGAGGCTCTGCTGGGATGAATACAAGACGAGCCATGCCTGCTACAGCGAGGAGGCTGCCTCACCCAACAAACCTCGGTTCGTTCGTCCAATATCAACAGCTCACACTTACTATCTTTTGACTATCGTCATGGATGGGGAAAACGCGACCAGAGTGCCACCAAGCACCAAGGCATCGAAGGGGAGGCCGCCAAAACTGACGGCAAGCACCACCATCTTCAGGGGCCTAACCGACCGTAAGGATACATCCCCTCAACCCTCTTGGGTTAGCTACTCATAGTGTCGGACCTGACGTGTTATGACTCAAGTAATCCGCCGAAGCCCTCGGACTCCTCCCCTTGGGCGCGAAACACCTATGAATATGCTCACCGGTGGCACCCTCGTTTCCACGCCGCCACGTCCGTGGGCCGACGAAGCAGCGCCTGCGCCGTTCTCGCGGCCACAGCAACCCCGTCCGGGATATGTCGAACCGGTAACCCAACGCGTGGCCACAGCGCCGACACCGCCGCCATCAGCCGAACCAACAATCCGCATTGCGCTGAACAGACAACCTCTCACCTTTGCTGTTGACGTGTCGGGGAGCACGTCCCAAGACCGGATTCTGGAAGAGGAGAAGGCTGCCATCTTGGCCATTTCTTCGACCCTCCAGCCTGCGAGTCTTTCCGAACAGTCGTCCATCCTCCCCTGGAACAGCCGTGCCTCGGCACCGGTGGCTCTGGCAGACATTGGGCGGCTTTGGTCCTCGGGGGGCACCAACCCAGCAGCGCTACTCCACGACGAGGTCACTGCGGCCCGGCTTCAGAGCTCGCATATATGGTTCCTCATGACGGATGGCGAAATCGACGAGCCCTATGTGCACAGCTTTGCCAATGGCATCTCGGGTCGTGGAATTCATGGGACGGCCGCCGTGGTGATGCTATTTGGCATCCCAAAACCCTCGCCGTTCGACTGCAATGTCTCGGTTGGCTTGTCTGTCTTTGGCGTTTCACCGCACTGCATCTTCCTCTTCCACGACGTCAAAACCAGTCGAGTCTATGTCTTCCAGGCAAAGGGCTGTTTTCTGGACCTGCTGCCAACCGACAGGCGATTTGTTTCCTTTGGGAACTGGACTCGCTGGGAGGACCTTGTCCAAATCAGGTACGAGGATCTGGCGCAGGTCAAAATCCCACCGGCGGCCAAGATCGCGCAGGAGACGGTCCTGCTCCCAGACGGCCGCGAGCTGGACATGAACGCCATCTACGGCAACACACTCTCAGGCGCAGACAGGCTTGACCTTCTCGGCGACTATCCTGCCCTAGACGTTGTCCTGCTCGCAGCCAAGACCCGCGGCAGGGAACACGAGGTCAGGGCCTGGATCATCAACGCCCGCGCGGCCAAGCAGGCCGTGAGCGCTGCAAGTCTAGAAGATGAAGTCGACGGCGTTACCAAGCTGCGGGTTCTTACCGTCTTTAGGGAAGCCGCGTCGACTGTGCCGCCAGACTTACTGAAACAGCGCCCAGAAATGCTGTGGCAGCTGTTCCGAGCCCATTCCCCTTCGCTTGATGCGCCCATGGCGTCTCTCAGATACACGCATGCCAGTAACTGGAACAGGTTTCACTTGCAGAGCATTGCGCAGGAGGACTTTTCCGCGCGAGTCGACGAAACTGTCGACGACGTGGTGAGGGTGATGGATCGTATGGCCACGAGGATGGCGCCGTCCCCCGCGGATGCATCACCCGTGTGCTCGCCTGGCCCAGGCGGGAAAACGCGTCAAGTATCCAACGCTCGTCCTAGGCAGAGCCCATTGTGTCCACAGGCAATAGCGCAGCCTGACATTGAAGAAGTCCCCTCGAGGACTGAATGCGACCTGCTCTTCATACCAGGATTCAAAGACATCAGTTATGGCAGCTCAAACTTGAGGAACCACGGAACTTGTTACATCTGTCGGGAACCTTCCACGATCAGGACCCTCCTACTGCGGCGCTCCCCGACGGCCAACGAAACGGACCACTTCCCACAGCCCGGCAGCCAATCCCGATACAAATACCCCATGATCCTCGGCAACTTCCCCGAGACGGACGTCTTGTTACCGATAACATCATGCGATGCCTGCGCCGTCACCCTGTTGCAGATCGGTGACCTACCCAACGGTGAGATAGTTGCCAGGCTGCTGCCCCTTGTACCCCTCGATCACCCCGACCACCCCGACCACAAGCAGATGTGGCTCTCTGCGCTCCAGGGAGTCTACCTCAACCGGTTCCACGACGAAATCGTCCTGCCCGTCTTCCTGTCCTCCATCTGCTCCACCCTCGAGGACCTCGACGCCAACGACGAGCAAAACTGCGGCGAGCTCGTCGAGAGCCTCGAGTGGTGCTGCCGGGCCATCTGCGATCTCCCGGACATCACCAACGCCGCGGCACTAACCCCTCTAATGAAGGCCATGGACGCCGCCTTTGGCTCGGGTAATCCCAGCTCGGACAGTCCGAAACCACTTAAGGTAGCCCTCCGCGAAGCCCTCAGCACCGACACCCCCATCACAGACGCCGCCTCCCTTCTCTCCTACCCCGTCGGCGGGTTCGTCATGATCGTGCGCCTCGCCGGCATCGTGACGGATATCAAAGACCCGCGCGTCTTTGAGCTCTTCGTCTGGAAGCGGCTGCTCCACCATTTCGTCGAGGCACACCACCAGCACCAAAGGGAGCATCTGCAGGGGAAAGGGGCTGTCAGCGAGGGGGGAAGCAGCAGCCTGAGAACACTCCTCTGGACGACGGCCTCCCCATTCACTTCTCCCGGCGAGAACGCCCCCACAGAAACGGCAAACCCAACCCCAAAAACATCGCTCTCGCTCAGCGAGGTGGCCGGCACGCATCTCTTCTCGGACGCGTCGGGCGTGCCGGACCAGTTCCGCCGGCTGGGCGGGCACTATGCCGCCATCGAGACGACGAGCAAGTATGGCTGTGCCCTGGCAGTGTTTTTGCACCTGCTGGACACCACCCCGTGCACGCAGGGGGGGGGCGGGGCCGGGAGTGGAGGGTCGGAGGCTGCTACGCTGGGTATTCTCGCTGCGCTGAGGGACAGGGCTTCGAGGATGGTGGCGGCCGGGGATGGGGGGCATGATATCTTTTTGGAGCCGACGCTGGTCGATGAGGGGGAGGCGGCGGGGATGGTGGCGGGGGTTTATAAGTAGGGGTGATTATCTTACTGTAGCGTAAAAAGGGGATTCCAAAAGCTTGTACCTCTCGCGATGTTGTCTGCCATATATAGAAGAAGCACATAATGACACGATGCCAGATGGGCCTATACCCGTTTCCTCCCTAACCCCCCCCTTCTTTGTTCCGGCCCCTCCTTTCAATAACACTCAGAACCTCCCAAGACACGACGCTGCTCATTTATGGATCATGGACGACAATAAAACGGAGTCCTGATAGACCGTAGTTAGCGAGGGGGAAAAGAAGTCACCGTAAATGTTAGAACAACGCAAATATATAGCACAGCTAAAAGAACATGGTCCCTCCTCTTTTCCCAACCCCCTTGCTTCTCTCAACCCCTGCCATTGGAACAGTTCCCCAAAAACCCCTTCCCTCTCGCGATTTTGATACCCACAACTCCTTGCCGCAGCTATAGTACCTAGCATCATGACAGCGTATCATCATTAACCCCGACTAGAAACAACCCGTCTCCCCTCCCAGCCCACCATCCACCCCTACTCCTACCGTCATCCATAAGCAACCAGACATCATTCAGCGTACCCAATACTTCCCCTCTGTACCTCCCGCCCACGCCACAGCTCCCCACTAAGATCCCCATCCCCCTTCCCATCCCCGCCTCCCACCACCGCCCCCGAAAAAACGACAACACCCGGCTCAGCCCCATAATCCCGAAAAATAACATCCTGGTCAGCTGCTGCACATCCAGCACTGACCCGCTCCATGGTAGTAACTAGATCCAGGTCCAAGTCCACACCCGTTCCGGCGGGCTTCTCATGATCATCAAACGTCGACACCGACGTGGTCGATGTAGCAGACGTGGCCGAGCACAGGCTGGGCGTCGTGGCCGCGTTTTGGATGTCGATGGAGAGCGGGGGTCCTTCCGTCATGTCGATGGAGAGGGGTGAGGGGTGTTGTTTTCCTGGGTTTCTTGTCGTCGTCGTTGTTGTCGTTGGTGAGACGTTGGTGGTGTGAAGGGATAGTCTCTTCCCCTGCTGGTATCCAGGTTGAGAAAATGCGGGGTCGGGGATTGAGTTGGGGGATAACTCCTCGAGATTTGGGGGAGGTTGGGTTGGGGAGGTTTCATGTTCTCGGGGATGGGTGCTAGGTTGTGTTTCGCGAGATGGGATGTGGTCGTTGAGATCCAGTTCGCTGTCGTAGTTTGGTTCGTAGTCGTCGGCTTCGTCCGCGAAGAAGACGGCGTGCCGGAGACGCGAGGGCTGATGTCGTCCCATCCCCCGTTCGGGGTTGCCATTCCAGCCGACCTCGTCGAAGGAATTGCTCCTCTGGACGGATCTGTGTCCCGTCCTGCTGGATGGCCTGGCAAACGAATCGCCACCTCTTTCATTCTCGGCCCAGACGTTTCCAGTCGCGTCTGAAGCAAGCGCCCCCCATGCGTCCTGCTCCCGCTCGCCATAGCTCAATTCGGACGGCTGGAAAAGATGAAAGGCGCTCGAGCTTCGCGACATGTTCCGTGATTTGGGCGAACCCGGTCGATCGGATGATTTGAAGTCGAACGCCGAGCCGGGCCGCACTTTCAGCCCTCCCAGGACGTCGGCGAGGTCGGCCCAGTCGTTGATTAGGGGTGACATTCCCAGAGCTTCTTCTGGTGCTCCTTCCAGCCCCCCTTCCGTTTCTCCCAGTTCTTCTCCTGACGCCCCTCCCAGCTCCCCTCCTAACACCCCTCCTACAACAGCCTCCCCACGCCCGCTTTGTCCAGCAGCCCCCATCTCAACGCCATAAACTTCACGGGCCTCAACAGGTTTCCCCCCCTGAACTGCGAACGTAGCCAGAGGTTGTAGCGGCTCCGGCGGCGCCCCCTTCTCTTCTTTTTCCTCCTCCTCCTCCTCCTCCCCCCCAGCCTCCTCCAGCGCCTCCAGCGTCGGCTCATGCCTCCAAAACCACTGCGGCGGCACCTTCTGGTCAATCGGCGTCGAGCTCCAGCCGCCGTCCTCGTCAAACGGCGTGATGGGCGTCATGGCCGCGCCGCCGCCAAACAACCCCGACGAGTGGTGTGACCCCGACCCTGACCGGCCGTCGTGGTGATGCCACGGGTACGGGCTCTGCTGTTGCTGCTTGGTACTGGGGAACCGCCACGTTGATGACGATGGCGGGATGGCCAATTTAGGGCGTGATAATAACGGTCGCCGGGTGAAGGCTGCTGGGGTGTTTGGTAGGGCGGGGGTGTCGATGATGATGTCGTCGTCGGTGAGGGCGCTGGCTATGGGGATGAAGTCGTCGACGAACTGGGGACGGGTGGCAGGGATCTGCAGGCGGGTTGGGGAGCGGGTGTCGGTGGGGGTTTGGCCTGGTTGGGGGGGTTGTGCGAGCCAGGGTAGCTTGGGGGAGGTCGGTTGCTGGGGGCTGGCGAGGCCATGTCCGGAGTCGGCGAGATAGCATGGGCAGTCTTGATGTTCTTCCGTGGGGGTGTCTGGGATTCGAAGCGTTGGCCGGGTGTCTATCTTGGTATCCAAGGCGGTGTTGTCCGCGGGATATTCATTGCCTCCGACGGCGTCGGCATCCGTCAGCTTGCACTTGGGGGGATGGTCGGTGTCGACAACGAGCAGGTCGTTGACACCACGGCCGAGGATGCCATAGACGAACACCTCGCCCTGCTTGATGCCGATGACCGCGCTTGTGCCCGTGTATGTGGCCTCGGCTTCGGAACCGGTCCTGTTGCAGAAGACGACAATGACTTCCTCCTCCTTGTCTGCGCGGATCAGGGGCTCGAGTCGCTGGACCCAGTAGACGAGTGTCTCAAGGTCAGGCTCCGAAGGGTCGAGGTTGAATGAGCTGGGATCTTGGTGTGTCTGCCAGGCCATGGACAGAATCACCACGTTTGCCTGCGCCTTCATGATGTGGAATCCGAACTCGAAGGCGTCCCAGGGTGCTTCGAGTTTGTAGGGACTGTGATGTCAGCGGGTGGGCTCTGACAAGGAGACCTTTGTAACGGCTTACTTGAGATCGGTACAGATGCCCAAGGCAACATCCCCAAGCCTTGGTATCTTGCCCTTGAAGAAGCCGCGCCCCCCTTCGAGAGCCCAGGTCTCGTCGGTGTAGTACAAAAAGGACTTTCTGTAGTTGCCGACGGTATCGCCGTCCCCGTTGACAACAAGTGCCGAGTTGTAATACTCGGGAGACGCCGGCCAGTTTGCCGAGACGTCCACCTTTTCCGGGTAGCCCACGACGACGGTGCAGTCATGCTTAAGGGCCGTGGTCTGGGCCCATAAAGAGGTGATGCCAGGCCCGGCCTCTTCGAGGAAGGGGGCGATGTGCTGCAGCGACTTGAAGTTGTAACCTGCGGCGTGTTAATTAGGGCCAGCGAGGCCTATGGCTGGATCATAGGCGGGATTAGCATCATGGGGGGTCCATCACGCACCAGTGAAGGCCAGTTCCGGGAGCACAAGCAGGTCAAGGCCATCGAGGTCCTCTGGGTTGGCTTTGTCGAGGACGGCATCGGCGCGGTTGAGGTTGTTGTCGACATCAGCGACCTGGGGGTCGAACTGCAAGCAAGCGATCCTCATGGTGCCGGACTGTGCTTGCTGAGCGGCGCAACCTCGCTTCAATAACAACTGCCCACCTCCTCAGCTCGATCTAGCCTGACAGATCAAGTTTCTTGGGATTCAATGCCGACGACAATGGCCATTACGCTTGTTGCGAAGACGAGGCGATTCATGTGGTCCCGCCCAGACAGGAAACAGGAGGGGTGGCCGATAAGAGGCACCCGACGGGACAAGGGGTCACCCGTCAACCCCTGGGAGGCGGGGAGCGGGAGCGGCACACATTTTCAGACTGTTTTTGGTATTTTTGGATTTCGGACATATCCTCCTGCCCGTAGCCAAGGTCAAGCTGTGGCACGGTGGAACCATGGAAACGGTCGGCCGACTGATTGGGGGCGCGAGGGCAGGGTGGCCAGCACTGCCGGCCTGTAAGCGCCCGCTATCCGCAGTGATGGTGTCACACTGCAGGGAGCCGGCTTCGATTCTTCTGCTGGCCATGCCTGAAACAACACCTGCAGGCCCCTCTCCGGCCGCTGCCGAGACGGAAGGATGTCGGGCACGCGAGATCGATCGTGGGAGGATGGGGGGAGCAAATGAATGCCTGAGTGATCCGGAAACACGGAGGGGCTCCAATTTGTTTCTTTCTGGATTTTGTGGAAGACGGAATCTCGCCCTGCTGGAACTTGTTGGGCGTGCCAACTGGCAACTGCCCTGGCCGTGTTCCCCGAGGTGACCGGTCCTAACATTGGGGGAAGCAACAACCATCACATCCCCCACCATCCCGGTCGTGCATTCTGCGATCGAGCGGACGCAGCCGACGGGGGTTGGAAGGCTGGTGTGGATTCCGGGCTAACAATAACCAGCCAATAGAGAATCGGATGGTTGAAACAAACTTGGGACTGGGTGCTCTGATTGGATGAACCACATGCGGGGACGAAACAGATGCCCCGCCGAGAAACGGGCCGTGGGCCTCGAGTCCCTGGCCTGGGTCGTTTTTGGAAACCACGACTCTGCGATCACATCAGACCTGAAGCCCTGCCCTCTCCTTGTGCGAAACAATCTGCGCTGTGCTAAACGCAAGGCAGACATGGCTCGATTTGTTTTTCCACGGCCCTGGATGCCTCAGGGAGGAGAATGCTTGGGACATGATAGGAGCTGAAATGCAAGTTTGTGATATTTCGTCCAATGCCAACGAACGCTGTTGGTGACTTGATTCGGCTTGACCCTCACCCTCATCGCCATTATCACCATTCTTAGTTTCAAGGTGCGGTTCGCGCCCAACTCGAGAGCATCGAATTGCCTAGGTAGGTAGACACCGTCGGCCAGTCAGCCAGCATGCCAGCATCCAGCAGCGAATACCCCTCCGACGGGGAAGGGGAGAGCCGGCCGTCGTCGCCGACAGCCGAAGTCACCCCAGCTGAGGACATCCCCGGGCTCGACCCGTCCGGAAGCGCGCGCCGTATTCGGAGGCGGATGCGAGAAATAATGCGAGCCCAGGGAAGGCCGTTCCCCGATTCACCACCGCCACTGCCCACGCTGGCCGAATCGCACCCACTGGCAAGGGAGCTGCTCGCTGCCGGTGGCGAGGTGGTCCAAGAAAAGATAGCCTCCTGGGTCGTCAAGCACGCCTGCGGCACCAAAATAACAAAGTTCCGCTCCGGTGGGATCCGTCACGCCGAAGTCGACGCCATCCGCTTCGTTTCTGAGCATACCACGATCCCGGTGCCCCGCGTACTCGATGTCGGCGAGGAGCATCTTACTACCGAGTTCATCGAGGGCGAAACGCTCAACGAGGCGTGGGAGAAGACCTTGTCCGCCGCGGACCGGCTTCTTGTGGCACGCCAGCTACGCGGCTATATCAGCCAGCTCCGCGCTATCAAAAGCCCGGACGGCGTCATTTGCTCGTTTGGCGGCCGCCCCGCCATCGACGCACGCTTCCGCTACCTCGAGGGCGGGCCGTTCGCAGACGAGGCCGCATACAACGACTTCCTCGTCTCGGACCTGATCGGGGACCTGCACGGGGACGAGAGCATACGCAGCATGATCCGCTCGCAGATGCGAGAGGACCAGGAGATCGTGCTGACGCACGGCGATTTGCACTCCGTGAACATCCTGGCTCGCCCGGGCGTCGGCGTTGTGGCCATCATTGACTGGGAGCTGGCCGGCTTCTACCCGGAGTACCTCGACCTGGTCAGGCCGTTCCGCCCGATGGACTGGGACTGCGGCTACTACAAGGAACTGCTCAACATCTTCCCGCA
Source organism: Parachaetomium inaequale (assembly GCA_033296685.1). Lineage (NCBI taxonomy): Eukaryota > Fungi > Ascomycota > Sordariomycetes > Sordariales > Chaetomiaceae > Parachaetomium > Parachaetomium inaequale. The sequence continues at coordinate 3,746 of MU854400.1, read as the reverse complement.
GCGCTACGACGCCGAGTGGGTGGTTAATTCGGTGCTCGATCGATGGAGTAAACACTGAGGCGGGGAAAGAGTAGAACGGGCATGGCGACATGGAGTGATGACTTAGCCCATCTCCTGAATCCTATAAATGCATACGAAGTCACTTACTTGTTTTATAACCGAGGTTAGCGGTATTTGGGTCCTTTTAGCCACGGTGGCCCAGGAGAGGAACCTGCGTGCTGCAGCGTCGGGCACTCGATCCTTCGCCGGCAGTTGCGGATAGAAACTGCAATGTCCCCCCACGCTGACGCTCACGTCCCTTGCAGCATGCCCATGTTGCAGCCATTCTGCTCGATTCAGAGCTGGATGCTGGACAGCAGTTACGCTGCAGCTCTCGAGCCATTTCCAGCCATGTTCATGGCACACTGTGTCAACCCCCTTGGTTCGGGTCGCCCAAGGCCATCCACGGCCCCCAATCGCCAAACTCGGAGCTGCAGCCACCAACCGGCCGGTTTGCCTCGAGGAACTTGTCAACCAACACTCGCAAACTCGTCTTGAAACCGCCAACGGGGCCGGGCCGGCCCCTACCTTGGGCACAGACAACACTTTCCCGAGGACCACGGGAATAAAACACTTGCAATGGAAGGAGACTGCCCTACGAGTGTCTCGCGAGCTTGGCCCTCCTCCGCCTCACGGCTTGCATCTCGCTTCCGCTGCATGGCTGCCACGAGGGTTGCATGCTCCGAATAAGCGCTGACACCCTCCAATTTCTGCGGGCGGGCCAAAATAGGCGCGTCGTGGCATTTTCGGCATCATTGTCTTCCATTTTCGTCGAGACCCAGTACTGCCTCCTTGGCTCTCTGGACTGATCTGGCAGGATCGTTGATGTGGGTGGCTGCGAGGTTGCCCGAAGTTTACAAGAATACCAACTGACCCCTTTTCGGATCTACGAGCCAGGACCATGCATGCCACACACCTTGGCGATGTTTGTGTATGACGTCCGCCTCTTGCAAAGAGGGGCTTTTGGCGGCGCAGGTGGTCTCTGCCCGTTCCCGCTTTCTTCAGGGGCAAGGAGACGCGGTTACAATACCTGGTACGCAGTCCTAGCCACCAGCAAAGCCTCCCAAGTCCAACTGGTGTCTGCAAACTTGTAAAACTAACATACCAAACTACCATTTCCTACCAGCTTTTCCAACTGGCAACCTGTTAAGCGCGCCGGCGCTTAATCTGCCGCCAACAGGCCCCGTGCCGGACGGAGGGTGACATCCAATGCTCGGCTTGCGTACCACACCTCGTTGCGGCCATCTGCGCCGCATCATGGTCAGCGGTGCCACCCTACCCGTCCTATTCCGGTTCCTGCGTCGGTCCCGTGGGCCAACGGGCACCGCCCCCGGGACGCTTCGTCCCTTGCAGCCGGCTTGTCTGCGCGAGGCAGAATGATCCAGAAGATGGGCCTCAGGTTTGGTATGTCTGTCGTCATGCGGCTCGGCTCGCCATGCTCGCACTTATAAGTTATATGCCCTCGCTCCCGCACGGACTGGGATGGAAGGCCAGCCCCTTTCTGCGGTCCCGGGGTTCTGGAAAGTCTACAATGCATGGCGTTCCGGGCAAGACCTCGGGTTACTTTGGATACTGACCGGCAGCCAACACGGGCTGCCCAGCCGCTGCCTGCCCTTGAGCTCACCAGCAGCATCTTGACGGTGGACGTTGGTCCGTGTTGTTCGACAGAGCTGCCAGACCCTGGATCTAGGACCCGTCCCGGCCCTTCACACGCCGCCGACCCTCCCGCGTCCCCTCCGCCCGGCAGACCACTTCCAGCCGCCGCAGTCGTGGCCATTACTGTCGGCGCGGCCCTGCTCCTTTTTTGTGGCATCTTCCTGCTCTTTGCCTACCGCCGCCGGGCCGCAAAGCGCAGACAACCAGCCAAAATGTACCCCGACGCAAAGGCGTACCAAACCGTCGCCGCCAGACCCGACACGCCACCCACAGCACCATCGTCGCCGTCGACTCTGTCCTCGCTATCCACCTGGGCACTGCTAGACCTAGGGTTCAGCGGCGACGCCAACGACCTCTCCAGCCCCCGGCCCCCTCACCACCAACCACACACCCCCGACCGCCGCAGCGTCGACACCATCGTCGCCCTCCGCTTCTACGGCAGCCACGAACACAGCCGCCACTCCCACGACCCATCCATCGCCGAGCTACCCGCAACGCCACTTCCTCTACCAGTCCCGGCCCCGCCTCCCACCCCGCCGCCGTCGACAACACCCCCCCTAAAAGCCCGCGCATTCCATGTCCCAAAGCGGAAACCCATCGGGACCGGGAACCTGCAAGTCTACCGCAACCCGGCCGGCGAGCCGTGGGTCCGCGTCCCGCCGCCGGCCGCGCCCTTGCCGGCACCCCCGCCGCCGAAGCGCTGCTCGCCGCGTGTCGCGCAGCAGGGCCGGCTGCGGCCAACTTTCTCGCTTTTTCCGCCGCCTCAGAGGCAGATGCAGCAGCCGCCTGTGAGGCTGCCGCGGCTGCTGGTTCCGGGTCAGGGGTATGGTCAGGGGCATACTCAGGGGCAAGGTCAACGACAAAACAACTCGACCTCGGACTCGAACCCAGTCCCAAACCAAAACCCGACCGCAAAACCCTCCAAACGCAACTTCTCCCGCCCCTCCCCCATCGTAATCCACCCGCCTACCATTTCCCTCCCCATCTCCATCCAGGCACCAGCTACCGCCCCTATTTCCGGCTCCGGCTCCGGCTCGGCGTCAAAGTCCAGGGACGGCTTGCTAAACGGGCGGGGTAACAACCGGAGCCCGCCGTTGACGGCAATCGGGACTGTGACGCTGCATTTCCCGCCGCCGCCGGGACAGGCTAGCCAGCCTGCTGATTCTGCTGGGGGGAGGAGGTCGTTGCCTAGTTGGCTTTGGGGGTGGGGAGGGACAAAGACGGAGGGGACGTCGCCTGGTTTCGGTTCCCAGAAGGAGGGGTAGTCGTCTTGATGAAGGGAGGGGTGAAACGGGAGGGGTGAAGAGGGGGAGGTCGTTTGTTTGCTGTATGTACTGTGTATGAAGGAATGGGTTGTATTATTTTGTAATTTGTAGACGGTGGGTTAAGGTGCATACATGACAGGGGCGTAGGGCATACATGGTTGAGGGGCATCTTGGGTTGGGTTGGGTTGGCGTGCTTTAAACGCTGTATAGTATTGTATTCTGTAGAATATCTGACTGAGCGAGGCGGTATTGTTTTCGCTTTCGAAGCTCGCTTGTTGGAGTCTTTCTTTTGCAGCTCTTGACTGGGCTGCTTAGGGGTGCCCAGTCTGTCAACCCCAGGGCTTGATGAGTGGGAGTTGGAAGTTTGTGTGGTATTCCGGCCTAAATGCAATAACAGGTCCCTTCCGGCTTTCCTTCGAACTATGCCACAAATTCTCGAATAGAGAGCACTTGTCGTTCCTCCGGGTATCTCAGAGGAACCTCACCTAGTCGACAATGTCCTTTTTTTCAGCCTGGGTCAGGTGGATGAGCATGGACAGACGCTGGAGATGGCGTGCCTCAAGAAGTACAGCATCTATATGCTCATTGTAGCGCGGATCCCGTTTCGCATTGTCAACAGGCGTGCGTGGGCTCCGGCGACCAACTTTGCCGTCGGCCGTACTGTTGGCAGCGTCCTTGGGGTTGAGAATCGCGGTGCGGATGTGGTGGAGGCTTCCAGTGGCCGACTGTGGAATGTCAGTATAGAACTGGTGTAGGGTATGAAGCGAGTAGCTTGTACCGTTTTGT